>JARQSV010000355.1:1315272-1334774 GCA_030142285.1 Calameuta idolon | reverse complement strand
GTGAAAAGGATAAAAGTTTTGTTGTTTTACTTTTGTCAAAGAAAATACCATGTACTAACCTATGAGATATATATTATAAATGTCATTTTATAGAATAATCAGAAAGATACTAAAAATAAATTTTGTTCTATAGTTTATTATTACACAGTTTGAAAATGTAATTTTTGAAAAATAATGTATGCATTGCAAAAAATATGAATTTTTTATATAAATATATTATTAACTTATTCCTTGAATTTTAATTAATATTATTCTATGTTTTATCCTGTTAGAAAAAAAAATATATTGATTTGAAAAAACTGCCGCTATAGTAAAAGGATTTTTTTATTCTATACTTTTTTAATCATTTTTCATCCTTCCTGATTTTTATCAAACAGCATCTGTATTACTTTACAGATTGAAAGAGGTTGCAGAGAAAATTAACAGATATGGATTTATGACTCCACCAGCGCTTAGCGGCCAAAAAGTCGCCGTTAAGCGTATCGTAGTAGGGCCAACTCACATTGCTCTTCTTATGGAAGACAACAGAATCTGCCGACTTGCCTTTACAGTCCTATCAGACAGATTAGACCTAACCAAAAATGAACCCAACCGAAAGTAAGCATAGAATTCATTAAGGATCGTTGTCTATCTTGCTCCAATCTCTCAAAGAGCAGTGTATTATAATAAGTTAATTTTTAATTACATCAGTACCAGTAAGAGCCACGTTGGAAATTCAAGTTCTGCACCAAGCGGAAGTGGCGGTAGCGGCGGAGGCGGACGTGCAGGTATCAGATCTCGTGCTCGAATTATGCGTAGCAGTTCTGCAATTCGGGGAGGTGGAAGTGGAGGTGGTGGAGGAGGCGGTGGTCGAATTGGACCACCTGGTGTAATAATGAGCGGAGGCGGTGGAAGCAGTTCTCGACCCATAGTTTCCGTACCGGCTCCGTTCGTTCCAGAGGATTTGATCTCTCAGGCTCAAGTAGTCTTACAAGGAAAGAGTCGTAATCTGATCATTAGGGAGCTACAGGTTTGTCAAATTCGTAAAAATTTCACATTCTCACATTTCAGACTTTATTCTTATAAGAACGGCAATAGTTAATCTGTGACCGTCAATGATTACCTTTTTGATAAGATGCAGCATGCACTTGTAAATCATTATAAGCACTGCTCCAATAAGTTTTATTTGTCATAAATTGTTTCTATAGCGTACGAATCTGGATGTTAACTTGGCCGTGAACAATCTTTTGTCACGGGACGACGAGGAAGGTGACGACGCAGAAGATGCTGCTGACAGTTACGTACCCGAAGATCTTATATCGTTACTCGATGGTGGTTTCAGCAATGAGCACTCAGTTATCATTGATGCTGATTCTATGTTTTCTGAAGACATGTTCGGTTACGCAGGCATGAGAAGGTAAGTACAAATAAAAAATTAAAAAATACACCATTATACTTCAATGATATATTCTTCATAGCCGTGGTAGTTCTTCACGAAGACTTGGAAATGATAGAGATGGCGAGAGACCGGCAGAGCGCGAAAGAGACCGAGATAGTTTTAGCAGATGGAGGGATCGCCAGTATTACGGTCCACGTAGATGGTTAGAAACAGCCCTGAAGGATTCATGGGAGAAGGATCCCGGTAAATAAATTATTGATATGAAAACTTACCCATAGAAAGAAGTTGATCCTCTGGTCGAACCAGATTTAAATGCTTTGATAAGGGTCAGCTGTCTATTGATGTATAAGAGCACTTCCTAATCTTCCTCTTATGTTTAAGATAACAAAAAAAAGGAACTGGTGTCTCAAAGCCCTTTATGGATATCAGAGGAATTGGAATGGTGGCATGAACGTAGTGGAGAACCTGCACCTCGCTTTGTACAAATTGCTGCCCTTTATAGCGAATTAATTGCCGTTTCTGTAACTGGCCAATTATACCAGTGGAGATGGGCCGATCCTGAACCATACAAACATCCTGAGGTACATCAGTCTATAATAATACACGTTCCTGGTACCTTGAAATTTATTAATAAACTGCAGAAGATTTTTATACATTATATCTTTTATATTAGAATCCGAATGTGCACCATCCAAAAAGTATCCCGTTGGCTTTGATGGGTGAGAAAATCGTAAATATATCCGCCACTGCAATTCGCTGTTCTGTAAGTACAGAGAGTGGAAAAGTCGCAACATGGCTTGACGAACTCCTCGGGCACGTAGCTTCCCGTCTAGAACATCCGGCACAAGCATTTACTGAATTCACTTTAGATAAAATTATCTCTCTTCACACCTGTGCTCTGTACACTGTTGCCAGACTGGAGAGTGGGGCGCTCTATTGGTGGTTAGTTTTCTATTTCATTTTTATCAACAATTTTTATCTTTAAATTCAGACAATACAGTGTTTCATTGTCTAATGTGTTGTTTGATTCATAGGGGAGTTTTGCCGTTTGCCCAACGGAAGAAGTTATGGGAAAAGTACAAGGCTAAATCGCGCAAACACAGGCCGTCGACTGTATTATCGACAGATATCAGTTACGGCAGGCACGTTTGTATGAAGAATAGTCCTATCTATCAACCGGGAGCTATTGGTAAATATTCAGCTATCTACAATTGCTTGTGAATTATCATTGTTACGAAAGCATCATATTTGCAAAAGTGATTAAAACATTAGCAGAGTTTTACATTTAAAATCAAGTCACTTTCATTTAATATAATTGATGCATATAAAACTGTTTGTATAAATTATATTTAATTTATTGATTAACGATATTCCATTTTTTTATTAGGTTTCACAATTGCTAACGGAGTTCCTAAGGTTGGGCAACTGTTATCAGCAGCTTGGAACTTGGATGCTGTTTGTCGTTTTAAAATTTTACCTGCTGGTACTTTATTGCCTACTACACCTCCCGAGAAGAGAGAGACTAATGGAAATGGCAACACAGGCAGTACTAGTAAAACAAATCATAAGGAAACTGCTGATCGACTTGATATGCCTCCACCACCTTCACCTGCTTCGAGCACTTGCAGTGATACTGGCAGCATTACAACTAGTCACAGTATGTTTTAAATGCGTTTTTTGCTGTTTATTAATTAGAGTCGTAGAATTTGTAGGTAGATTTATTTGTTGGTTGATTGGCACATTTAATTTTTATAAAGCAATATCCCTTTCAGAGCGACAAAAACGTATGACTCCTAGAAGTGAAGGTGAATCTGAGAGAAAGGACGAAGAAGATTGGCAATTAAAAGATGTCGTTTTCGTCGAGGACGTTAAAACTGTACCTATTGGTAATATCACAGATGCATCAAATGTTTTTTTGTCTCATTCCATTAGATTGCTTATGTTTCATTGGCTATATTATTTTATAGGAAAAGTTATTAAAGTCGATGGCTGCTATGTTGCTGTGAAATTCTTTTCAAAGGATTCAAAGGAAAAGGAGAAGGAAACTAAAGAGAAAGATTTTAGTAGTTCAGACTTCAAGGATTTGACTGCCGAAGAATTGATTAAGTTACTTGCTGACTGTCGACTCTTGCGTAAAGATGAATTGCAGGTAAAATATTGTATAATGTGCTCTACTTCTATCGTCATTAATCTCTTATTACAGTTTCTGTATATAAAATAATTTTTTTTTTTCTTTTCTTTTAGGTGATTAAGTCCCCACTAAACTCTCGAGCACCAGATTGTTTCCAAAGAACACCCAGAAGAGTCAATATCCTAGAGGGTTCCAATGAGAGTTTGTTGACTATCTCCACCGATGGTCAAGGTATAACATGTGTCAACAAGATTCAAACAGAAATCGCATCACTAAACTTCTTATATTAAATCTCTTACATTCTTCTTAATTTACAGGTATCCATGCTATATTGAAAAATGGAAATAAATTGAGCTATGTGGTTTACAATTTGAGTACTGGTCGATACGTTCAGGATTGTTATATTCCATCAGAAATATCATCTTTCTTGGGGCTGCAACCTCAGAATATTAGTCTCACGAGTGCTGGCGAGGTAAATAAAATAATCCCGTCTCTCTTTTTGTTTCAATCTCATTCATGTTTTGAATAAAGTAACAGTGTTTATTACCTTTCAGAATAACGAATGTTCTATGATTCTTCGCGATGGTAATAACACTATCTATCCCATCGCCAAGGATTGTGCAGAGGCGATTCGTGATCCGAATTGGATCGATCTTGTGCCAATATTATGTATCGGAGCTTCAACCATTCCAATTCCAAGTTGCACTAATTCGACAAATCTAAAAAACCAAGTAGCTGTCATAGCATTAGTATTTGATAACTTGTTGTTGATGCCTCGTATACTTAGATGTGATTACGAAGGAGTTAAACAAGTCTTCGTGAATCTGGAACAAGATCCAAGTAAGTAAAACCGCCATAAAAAAAAAGTGCCACCTATTCACCAATTAAATTAACAACTTTTAATTGCTAATTATTTTATTTCCAGAAGGTACTGCAGCACAGATTCAAACTATTTTAACAGAGCGTTGTGACGGAAATCGCAACATTCTTCACGCATGCGTCAATATGTGTTCTCCAACATCGAACAAAGAAAATGAACAAGGTATGAATTCAAAGAATTTTGTTAAATGAATCTGATTCTATTATTTTCTGTAATATTACAATTTTCAAATATAAAGGGATTGAACGTGAACTAGTAACTAATGCTGTCGATGGCAATTCTACTCCTATCGAAGAACCTATTCCAACATTAAGTTGGTCCGCAGAGGCATTTGACAATACATCTGGAGAGGAAGACAGCCTCTTGAGTATAGGTGCAGCTAGTATTTCTATGATGAATAAGACTGGTAACAATTACTTTTGTTTTTGATTGATACTTTTTACTATTCTAGAAGAGTTCTTACGTATCCATCATATTTATTTCAGGTGTAGGATCTGCGTCAAATAATACTTATATCGTTGATTCAGTTGAGAGACGAAACAATGCTTTAATGATATTGAAGTACATGTGTGAAAATCCCGTATTAGCACCACACCTCAAGGATTTATTAGTTGCGAGGTACAGAATATATAGCATTTTCTCTTACTTGTGCAATTCGTAAGGCTATTTTTTAACCTCATTAACGTGTAATCAATTCTATTTCACAGAGATGCACAAGGTCAGACACCATTAATGCTAGCTGTTTCTGTAAGAGCATATCATGCTGCTCTCATTCTATTGGATACTATTCAACGAGTTGGAAGAGATGGAAAGGATTGTTCAGCTATGATCCTTCCGTCTGACGCGAGTCCTGATTTATCACCATTGTTTGTGACCTGCTGCAATGATACCTGCAGCTTCACTTGGACAGGTGCTGAACACATAAACCAGGTATATAGAACTCCGCATACGTAATGCGAATTATTAAGTGTTATTAAAGTACAACACTACAAAAATATATGTTACAGGACATCTTCGAATGTAGAACCTGTGGTCTAACAGGATCTTTATGCTGCTGCACCGAATGTGCAAGAGTCTGTCACAGGGGACACGATTGTAAACTTAAAAAAACTTCACCGACAGCTTATTGCGATTGCTGGGAGAAATGCAAGTGTCGTGCACTCATTGCTGGACATCAAGGTGCTCGTTACGATCTTCTGTGTCGTCTTGTTACTAATACTGATCTTGCTACAAAAATTAATTCGCGGTAAGTACACTGGATTTGCAATGTTTTAGACACGCAATAAGGTATGAGTGATCATTTCATTAATATTCACAGGGGTGAGAGTATATTGCTGTTCCTCGTACAAACTGTAGGAAGACAATCAGTAGAACAACGTCAGTTCCGGTCAGCACCACGACAACGTTCGACTTCCGCCAGTCGCAAGACTCCGTCGTCCGATGGTAAGTATTTTAGTTTTGCTAAACATTACAGTGAATTTGTTTCTTAATATTAAATTAGGCTCTATGTGGCTTCTGTGGATACTCGTATTATTTAGTATGTAAGTGGCCAAAAGCAAAGTTATTATTATTCCTTTCACAACAAAATCAGTATCTTCTTAAGACTGTAATATTATTACGAAGGAAGGCAGCTATGAAACGGTCCTTCGGTGATACGAAATGAAAGGAATAAGCTATGCTTTTGTTGCCCAAAAAAATGTACCTTCCATATAGTGTTCCTCTCAGGTTTGGGTGCTGATTTAGACATGCCGGATCACGATCTGGAGCCACCACGATTCAGCCGAAGAGCTTTAGAAAGACTTTTGAATGACTGGCCAGCCGTACAATGTATGATAATGTCTGGTGTCTCGGAGAATTCGAATGATCAACTGTTTGGAGATCAAGGACAATCTTGTAGACAAAGTGGTACCGCTCTGCTAGACAAGTTCACTCACACTTTACTAGTGAAGTGCAGCGCAGAGGTAATTTTTTGTTCGAAAAATTATTATTTATTAAATCAGTTAGCTAGTAGTTAATTATAATAATATTATTGTATGATCTCCAGATGCTAGACACGTTACTCACAACACTTATAAGAGAATTGCAAAATGAATCGGTACCAGGACGCCAAGAGGAAGCAAATCATGTGGCACGTCGGTTTGTAAGATCCGTTGCAAGAATATTTGTTATATTCACTGTAGAAATGGCACCAAACACAACAAAGCGAAGAGGGTGTGTATACTGATTCTTTGATTAGTTTTATTTAAAGAGTTCGGTGATGAATGGTGGTGAACGAAAATATATATATATTTTTTTTTCAGCGTCAGTCAATCTTCACAGCCACTGATGAAGTGTCGTCGTGTATTCCAAGCACTAATTAAATTAGCTGTAGAAGAATTGTGCGAAACAGCTGATTCCTTAATAGCCCCTGTACGATTGGGCGTTGCTCGTCCAACTGCTCCTTTCACATTAACTAGCTCAACCATTGAAGTCATAAACGGGTCTGAAGAACTTTTCTCCATAGAGCCTTTAATTCCACATAGTGGCGTCAGTTCCCAAATTTTGGATGCTGCTTTGCAAACTCAACAGGGCAATAATAATATTACAATTGCTAGAGATGTATCTGCTATAGACGAAGCAGAGGGTGGCGAAGGTAATTTGAATATAAAATAACCTTTTACAATTTACAGAAAGAACTATTTTTACGTTTAATTTGACTTTCGGATTTATAGAAGTTCCAATGGACATGGACGGGGACATAAGCGAGCATGAAGAGTCAGGAGTTCTTGGTGCTGTAACTGGACAACCTCTTGGAGAAGTAGATAGCAATGCTGGAGGCGTCGGCGAAGAACAAACTGGAGACGGCGAATCAGATACAGAGTTAGACCTTCTAGCAGAACCAGAAACAGAGTCTGATTCGGATGACAATCATAGCAATCAGGATGCAGCATCCGCTCAACGTAGTGTGCAGACTGGAGCAACGGCAGGATCTGACGGCGGTATGGGATCTATTCTTCTGTTCCCTGAAGATGAGTCCGGAGAGTCCAGTCAGCAAGAAGATGATGAGAGCGAAGCTGGTGAAACCGATGAACAGGACAATGACGAGTTCCAAATTGCCGATGAGCAACTTGAACGCAGAAGGTATCTTAAAGTTTTGATATTTTAAAATTTGTGTCTTGATTAAGGTAGTGTTAAGTATTAAAAGATTCGTTAATGATAGGAATACTTTCAAATGAGTTTCTTTTACGCCATGATTATCATTTTATTAGCATAACAACTAAGAGTACGAACAATATTATTTAAGTGTTGTGCGTCTTTACGTATTAGATCAGGCAGTGAGGGTAAATAGATTTGTAATAATTCGTTTCAGCGGTTCTACCAGTCATTCTCATCGTAACAATCTCGCTCCTGTTTCGATGCAATGGGCTATACGAAATCGAGAGTCAAGCACCCGCACAGCAGGCCTAAGAATGGCCAGCAGCAACAATTTAGTATTCATAGATCCTTCCTCTCTAAGACGTTCGACCGCTACCTCTGCCGTGGCAGCTGCCCAGGAACCAATTACCATGGGAACAACAGCCAGTTGTTTGGCACGAGCATTTGGAATTGTCATTAGGCAAATAGCCGATCTCCTCACAATGATGCAAGATTACAAAACCTTGGCACCAGCTCTGCCACGACTTATAGAGATTACCTATCAGGATGCCACCACCTTACAAGTGAGTACACATAGATTAATATGATTGTCAGTAGTTAATTAATCATTAGAAATTATTTTTTAATCATTCCACATGGACCTTTATGGTCTTGGTTAAAATTAAATTATCTTCCCACTTTGACAGATGTATCTGGAAGGTCATCTTAAACCAACATGGGATTGGTTGCTGACTGTAATGGATGCCACAGAAGCACAATTAAGATTCGGAGTTTCGTTAACGCGTAGCGCTGATCCAACTCATCCTGAACATCCATTAAACAACGCACCCTCGCTCTCCGGAGGCAACTTTACAGGATTACTTAATTCAGCTGCTCTTTCGCTTACGTTGCAAGGAAATACAGGTCGGAATCAACGCAGTGGTATCACTACAACCTCCAATATCTCCACCACTCAAGGTTCAACACGACTCACCGTTGGTTTTACAGGCGTTGGCGAACCTCCTAGGAACAATAGGGATCGCGAAGGTTTGCACTATTGAGTGTACACAAACTATCTTCATAATTTTATGCCATCTCTATAAATCGTTATTGGGAGTTTTGTATCTAATAATTCAATAGATATCTAATTGTCAATACTTATATCTAAATCGGAATAGAATGAGCGATTGGTGATGATATTTCAAGGAAACCTATTTAGGGCCTGAGATATAATGGATTTGTTTAAATACTTCTGGCCAGTTCACTCTAGTTATTACGTGATGTTACATGTACACTAAAAATTAGATTGTGATTAATTACTAGACATATTTTTAAGGCCTTTAATGATTTTTCAAGTTCATACCTGTTCTCTAAAATTGGTTTATCCTTCAAATAATCTCTAATCACTCTTATCGTCAGCTTATATGCTGGTTTAGTTGAATGAAAATGATTTTTACTATATAAATATTTCAAACGGATCCCATTATTTGAAATATCATTTGGTTATAATATAGGAAGATAATTCGTGTACACTTTGCAAAATTGCTCGATGAAGCAATTGTTAATTATGTTCGGATATTCGACTTCATTATTTGTGTATTAAATTGTACAAGTTTTTTTTTTGAATTTGTACTCGCAACTATTGTGCGCATATTGCCATTACCGTATATGTTTTATAAGTGTTACGCGAGAATGCAAATGCAAAAAAAGCAGTAGCAAATTTTGACTTTTTAGGTGGAGACGCAAACTCGGCAAGACGTGAATTTTTATCCTATTGCTTGTCCTTAATGCGTGCCCATAATGGAGAGCATAGGGATAGCTTACCTGTTTTGGACGTGTCAGCGTTGCGACACGTAGCTTATGTATTTGATGCTTTGGTCTACTACATGCGTTCGCTATCCGAAGAAAGAGATGCCCAAAAGGAGTCTTCAACCTACTCAACCTGGAATGATCAAGTTAGTATAACTAGATCCTTTAAAAGAATTGCATAATGCATCTAAATGGTGACAGTTGTACGGAGTTTTTACATAAACTTTCTTATACACAGGATGAAAATGATAATGAGGAAGGCGAAGAAGACAATTTACCAGCCACAACAGCGATGGAAACTGATTCAGTAGATTATCCGGACCTGCTTCAAGTGCCCATATGTGGTACAGGCAACAACAATAATACCACAGCAAAAGGAAGGAAGCATCCTTTCTTACAAAGATCGGATTCCACCTTGTGCCTCGGTTGCCCGCCACTCGATCCCTTTGACACTGTCATGAGTGAAGCGTTACCGCTAGCTGATCAGCCGCATTTATTGCAGCCGCACTCGAGGCGTGAAGACCTTTTTGGCGTTCCAAGGCAACCTACAGCAACGTCGGGTACCACTGGTCCAAATCAAAATCCTTTGGAAGGTTTGCCAACATGGTTAGGACTATCAGTGCGTAACACCGACAATCAGAACCCTTCGGTAACGCCAACCTTCAGTCAGGTTGTACAGGGTCCTGGTCCCAGTGGATCCTCGGATAATAGACGAAGCTCGGTTTGCTCCAATGAACCTGGACCTAGTAAATGCATGGTAAGTATTTCGAGTCATTATTTTATTTTCACATTGAATACAGTACGGAGATTATGTCGAGATATTCTTTTTATAGGAAAAACCAAAATCGTTTAATCAAACGACTGACAATCAGCAGCCTATGATAACTGAACAAGTGGACAGAGCTCCTATCATTGTATCACCCAATAGTCAGAATGATGCAGGTACTGCTAAGGGCAAGGATATTTGTAAAAATGGCAGAAGTGTCATCGTCAGAGCAGGAACAGTATCGGTAAATGATAAGTCTTAAAATTCATCAATGCTTTTTATTTCCCAAATACTCATTGATGTTATCTAAACAGGAACCAAGTGTAAATAAAGTTGGAGCTCCTGAAGTATTGGTCGTGCCTACAGTGGAGGCACAAAATGTATCTGAGGAAGTAGATCCTGCTGCGTCGAGCCATGAAATATCAGCCCATGAAACCGTCGAGACAAGTCCCGTAGAATCTGCCAGAGCTGTGTCATCAATCGGGCCGAATATATCTCATAATATCTTATTGGGACGTTGGAGACTTTCTCTTGATCTATTCGGTCGAGTTTTTATGGAGGATGTTGGACTGGAAGCTGGATCTGTGGTGTCTGAGCTGGGTGGTTTTCCAGTTAAGGAAGTTAAATTCCGCAGGGACATGGAGAAGTTGAGAAACTCGCAACAAAAGGACATTACCTTATCTAAGGTATTTATACAGTATATAGTAAAGTAAGGATTCAAACTAAATTTTGAATGTACAATTAGGTTGAACGCGATAGGACGCAATTGCTAGTGCAGACGATGAAGGAATTAAATACACAGTACAACCTCTACAACAGGAGAGCTTCTAACACACCGCCATTGGCAGTGAATAGAATAAAAGTGACATTCAAAGATGAACCAGGTGAAGGATCTGGTGTAACTAGAAGTTTTTATACGGCGATTGCAGAGGTTTGTAGAAGAAAGAAAGCATTCTTCAATATTATGCCTATAAGTTATTGCGTGAAACGAATAACATATTCTCTGGTCATTCGCAGGCTTTATTAGCAAATGAAAAGCTTCCGAATCTGGAAGCGGCGCAGGTCGGATCTAAGTACACGCAATATAACGTATTACAAAAATTGAAAAGTAGAGATCGCGATCGTGACCTTCGTCGACAGGTAACTTTTAAAAGATATTAAAGTATGTCATTAATATAAAAAAGAGAATAGTATTGCACCTCCGTATTTATATTTACAGAATCCACGATCTTCTGGAAAATGTCGAGAAACACGCAGAGCGCTTTCTCTCGAAGCTCGTTCCTTCCATCCTACTGTCTCTGTGGAAGGTGCTAGTGGATCAGGTCCTGGTAGTTCATCGTCAAGTGCTCATCCATTACCAGTCAGTCATCCTAGTAACGATCATTTAACAATGCAGCAGGAACAACTTGGTAACAGACTCTATCCCAAGGTACGGGGACAAATTCTTTCTGCGAATTTCCATATACATCAAATTTTGCAATCGACAATCTTTATCACATAAGGGTTATGTAATTAAATTGTATAATATTTTTGAACCAGGTACATGCTTTGCGATCCACACTGGCTGAGAAAATAACAGGAATGTTGTTAGAACTGCCACCGGCACAATTGCTGATGCTGCTGGCTTCGGAGGATGCACTTCGACAGAAGGTCGAGGAGGCATTTGAATTAATTCATAGTCGCAATCAGGATTTGGCAAGTGAGGCACTACTCGACCTGGACGTGTTTAGTCTGACCGAACGTTGCGGTGCTAACAAAAAGAAAATGGAGAACAGCATCCTGGACGATACCGAAGACAATGCACCTCTGTTCTACTCCCCAGGGAAAAGAGGATTTTATACGCCAAGACAAGGAAGAGCCAGTTACGAGCGTCTAAATGCATTCAGAAATGTGGGCAGGTACGTGACTCATAATTTGTATTCATCGAGCGTCTTGCAGAATTAATTCCTCAACCATATAATTTATTCCGTACAACAGACTGATAGGCCTTTGTCTCCTACAAAATGAATTGTGCCCAATATTCTTGAACCGGCACGTGATCAAGTACATCCTGGGGAGGCCGATACGCTTCCACGATCTTGCCTTCTTCGATTCTGTGATCTATGAGAGTCTCCGACAATTGGTGATCGATTCTGAGACTAAGGATAGCAACAGTTTGTTCTCTACGCTTGATCTTACGTTCAGGTAAAACACTTTCATTACAGGAACATATAGGATGGACTGTAATGATCCATCCTCTGTCTATATAATCATTACATTGCTATAGTAGCTGCAACAAATATTCTTGTTTTCTGAGTAGTATTGACCTGTGCCCTGAAGAAGGAGGTGGGTCGATTGAACTAGTGCCCAATGGTCGCGATATGGAAGTGACAGCTTGTAACGTTTACGATTACGTTCGCAAGTATGCAGAAGTCCGCATGATAAAGGTCCAGGAGAAGGCCTTGGAAGCAATGCGAGAGGGCGTCTTCGACGTCCTCCCTGACGGTGCATTGGATGGTCTAACTTCAGAAGACTTGAGACTCCTATTGAACGGAGTTGGCGACATTAACGTATCGGTTCTAATATCGTACACATCATTCAATGATGAATCCGGAGAATCGACGGATCGGCTAGTCAAATTCAAACGGTGGCTATGGTCCATCGTCGAGAAGATGTCACATGTAGAGCGACAAGATTTGGTGAGTTTAACGATTCTACAGGCTTCGCTGTGTTAGGTTCCTATTTGTATATGCTATACAGAGTGTGGTTCGCGGTCAAGACTATTAATTGGTCATCAACAATGCAAAATTTTCTTCTAATCCTTTTGTGCTTTTATTATTTTGATTTCAGGTATACTTCTGGACTGGTTCTCCTGCACTCCCGGCTAGCGAGGATGGTTTTCAACCTATGCCCAGTGTGACTATTCGGCCAGCTGACGATGCTCATTTACCAACAGCGAATACTTGTATCTCACGTCTGTACGTTCCCTTGTACAGCTCGCGTCATGTATTGCGTCATAAGTTACTCCTTGCCATCAAGACAAAGAACTTTGGATTCGTATGAATTCGGTTGGCAGCAGTCGTAATGAGCCGCCGCCGCCACCGAAGCCGCCCACGTTCGTACGCATTAGCTCCAAAAGGAAGTTGCATTATTCGTAATGATATAAGAAACAAAAAAAACAAAGTTATATGTTGTTACTTTCCTTTCCTTCCTAGGCAAATTTATAACATTTATAAATTTATAAGGTGTAATTACGAATTATGATTTCTATTATCGAGAAGTGGTCTCCATCGTAATAAGGTTTTATGTTAAAGTGTCATATTTAGCCTTTATAGCGACCCAATAAAACTTTCTCAAAAATTATTGTATTCTTGTAAATATACTTGTCTTATCCTCTTGTGAGTTACAAGAATACTCATTTTGGTATATGTGATTACTTCCTTCCTGTTTCTGGTTTATCATGAGTTGCTGCCATTGAAGATTACGGACATTGAATGGCGATAAAAATTGAGCTTTGAAAATTTAGGGCAAACGTATATTATACTAATACTGTCTAGACTATTTAAATGATATGAAAGGAGGTATCAATGGATAAGGTATACATTGGGTAAAAGAAACGAATCTTTTATTGAACGTCATGTTGAGAAAGTGGTTAATCGGTCATGAAAAACAATGGATGGTATGGATTAGTTACAGAACAATTAATACAGTTTCAATGTTTTTTTTTCGTTTTTTTTTCTTTTAAGGGGCGGGTGTTAACATTGGAGAAAAGTAAGCTAATGAATAAAGCACGGCGTGAATTATCATAGTTCATTAGAAACTAACAAACGGAAAACGTTATTCCAATTGTGAAATGTAGAGAATGAATTTTTGTCGTTTTAGAGCAAAATGCTTATGCTTATCTGAAACATATTGGCAGGACAATGTTGAGTTTGTTTTTCAAAATACCGATACCGTTAATGAAAGTTCTCGTGCGCTGTCTGATTTTGTTACTGCTTACGTTACGCACCACCTTAAAGAAACAATAGTAATCGATGAGTTTTGAGAATGGCGAGGTGTACAAGAATCTAGTTTGAATCTCTAAGTTCAACTGGAAATTGACGGAATTAAACAAAAAAAAGCCAAGTGATAATTGTTAGAATGAAATTATATTGAATCTCAGTAATACTCTCTAATACGAGTATTTTTTTTTACAATGAGAAATTTGCGCTCGCAGTGTCAATCGCATGATATATGGCTTTGGTTTTCTTTAAAATTGGCCGAATTCCGTAATGTAGGTAGTAGGTAAAATAAGCTATGGCTGGCTAGCTGCCTACTTCGTATCGTTAGGTATTCTTTTTTTTTTTCTTTAACATACTCAGAACCTCAATTCTATAATAAAACAATATCAACATTGTTACTTAGGCTGCACAGTCGTCATGTCATGCACTCTCAAATATTCTTGCCTCCTCTCGGGGTCGTAACAATATACATTTCCAAAATGCCGCACCATTTTGAAAGAAAAGATCGAATTTACAGCATTAAATATATTTCCTAAACAATAAACTGAAATAGTAAAAAATAATCTATTATCTTTAATTTACTTAAAAAAAATCTCTAATGCTAATATTTATAATATAATAAATCTCATTATTTATAAATTTCTAAAAATCGTAAAGTTATATACAATAATTATATTATCCATTATGTACTTGACGAAGTATTGATAGAAACTTATGTACAACGGTTACCTATTGACCACTTCCTGAATTGTTTTGGGGTAATTTTGTCGACGACTGGGGACTCAGCTGAGCCAACGTTTCCGGCGTCGCGTGCGCCTTAAGGATTGAATTCTCAGCTTCCAGCTGATTTATGCGGTCCATCAGTTCTGCTATCTTTTCTTTCAATACTTCCACCTCTTCCCGTACGGCAAACATCAAATGACTCTTCACCAAGTCCTAAACAAGTCCAAATCAATTTTCTCTTACAAAAAGTCACACTCTATCCAACAATGCACTTACGCTTAACAAACCGTAATAATGAATTATACAAAGTAAAATGTAAATGAAATTTACATGAAAAAATACCATTTGAAATAACATACGTACCATAGCTTGTTCGATTTTATTATCGATTGCTACGGCACTTGTCCCGGACATACTGAAACAAAAATCACAAGCAGCCTATAATTCATAGTTCTCATTAAACATTAATTTACCGAGCGAAGATTTGATATAGGTGAAAGAATCGCCAGTTTCGTATCAGACTAAAGTAAGCGCAAATGTAAAGAAAGGATGAAGCGAATGCGTGCTATCTTTTGTTAGCTTAGAAAGAAGCATTGTGTCTATAAAGATAGAGATAGTCAGTTCTATAATAGTCAAAGAAAATGAAAATTGTGTACGTACGGCAATTGATTGCACCCAAGGATATTGTCGATACAATTATTGTTTAACTCTGACAAATCATATGCAACGTATTCGTTTATGTATTATTTAGAAAATAATTAACTGCGTTCTTTCGCTTGATTAAAACAATAGCGTTGCCTGGCGTCAGTCTCAAGCGTAATACTGAATACGTCTTTCATCCTAGACCGAGTCTCCATTAACGTTATTCTCTCATACGTTTCAATTCTTTCGTTCATTTTACATTAACGAGTACTATTTTTACGTGAGAGCTGTACGCTTTGCATGTTAAAATTTGTCTGTGCGGTAATTAAACCCTTTTCGTTAATATTAATAGTCGTACGTGGTAGTGACTCAAGGAATTGAAGTTCTTTTGGCTGGTTGCCATTGTAGACAATTCCTAGTGAAGTGTTCAAGAAGATGTTTGGAAAAATACTATGAATGTTTACATTCGCTTTGACGGATGGACCACTTCAGGAGATACTTGAGCCTATCAGGTGACAGTGTAGTAAAAAGTATCGGGTTGAATGGACGTAGGAACTTGTTATATGGTACGCAAGGTCATAGAGGACATTGTCCAGGATAGACTGGCTCAATTTGCATTTCAATAAGGTTACGTTAGGTAGAACAAACCTTTCATTGTCTTCGAGGGCATTGTGGTCATCACCGCTCTGAGTAACTTCGGCAAGGGATTCAAGAAGGGCAGCATCCGCTGATTGTGCAGCGGCAGCTGCAATAATGCCCGAAACGGAGTCCTGCTCCGGGTCGGACTGATGAAACGTCATATTTCCTTGCTGTATTCCGCCCACCACGTTCTGGCAGCTGGCCGATACTTGGGCCATTTGCACTTGAGCATTGCTACCAGTTGTCTGAGGTTGCATCTGAGCCGGTGGCATCACCTGAGTTTGTACCGGGGCCCCCGGGCCGTGAATATTCGAAGGTGTCTGTTGCGCACCTGATTGAGGAACTTTGTGTATATTCTGGATAGCCTGCGTCCCTTGCATGGCAGTCATGGACTCGGACACTTGGGTCATCTGCTTCTGTGATGGTAAGGTCTGTGGCTGTTGCTGCTGTTGGGGCTGCTGTTGTTGTGGTGGATGCTGGGTGACGAGAATATTCGGCGCCTGAGAGTTTGGCGCCGAAGCCTGCTGCACCGACGGTTGACAAACATTTTGACCTGGCAAAGACTGATTTTGCGAGCTGACTGTCACGTATGTATCCTCTGTGGGGTGGGTTATATTCTGTTGAGGCGTCACATTGTTATTATTAGTCTGTGTAATAATAGGAATAGAGCCTTGAGGCATGCTCTGAGGCTGTCCCAAATTGTTGGGATGGGCAGGTTGTAGGTTCGAGGGCAGCGTCGAGCCCTGTCCACCAGGTTGTTGTTGCTGCGGCTGCTGCTGTTGTTGCTGTTGCGGGGTCATTTGCTGCTGTGAGGATGGCTGGAAGTATTGGGGCATCTGTGAAGGAGGTTGAACCTGCGCTTGTGCCTGTACCTGCGCAGAATTATGCTGTACACTCTGAGGAATTGAATTATTTACCGCGTAGTTCGCACTGGAAACTGTCGTCGGATTGTTTGTTACGCCCATTGAAGGGTGAACGTCCTGATGGGACACTTGCCCGTTAGCGTCGACACTGACGCCCTTGTCGTCGGACACTACTGACTGCTTAGGCGCGTCTGGTATGACTACCCCGCTATCAGTCACTCCATACGAAATGCACACCTCGTTTGGATCAGAGACCTTAGGGGTGCTAATGGCTGTAGGCTGATTCACAGAGGTATGATCTAAGTAATCCATGCAAGTCCAGCGTCCTCTCTTGAAAGGTTCGGTGCTCTCAATCTTGACCACCTTGAAACGTTCATTTCTGCCATGCGAATGCACCTCACGTAGGTCTGCATCTTGCTTCGTATTGCTCGACAGCAGGTTGATAATATTGTTGTCAGTGACAGAGGTGATGTCAAGAGTATTTATATTGTTGTCGTTGACCGAATTACTGACATTGCTCCCTTCAGAGGGTACAATTGCCAGGCCATACTGGGAACTTGTGGGAATCACCGGGGCAGTACCAAGTGCAGCATTGCTCGTATTGAAAAATACATCCTCCTTGGAAAACGTATCCTCCGAATAACTTGGTGTCTCAATGTCGATGTCAGTGATCCTGGAGTGCTCGACTGAATTGTCCTCAGTGTGGGACTCATCAAGATCATCATTGGAATCCTCACCAGCATCGTTACTCATCCGGCAGCCCACCGTAACGCTAGTAATCTGGAAGGACGACGTCTTCTTTCTGCACTGATTGTTCGCTGTCGCGTTGCTCGACGCGGACAACGAGACCGGATGGTGCAGCTTGTCCGGTTCGCCCAGCCGAATCGTTTCCGTGGTTGTACGATGCACCGGGTTAGATAACTTCCGATCCGACAACTTATGCGATTTTCTGTGTACATTATCTGCCATTATTGTCGAAACTTAGCATTCGTGATCCACGGTTTCTACGTGCGCTGCTGCTATCCTCTCGCATATTAATACCGTCATCGCTGTGTGCCGTAGCCGATGAATTCAATGCTTCCTCAATTATCCAACTTTTGCGTTGTGCACCCTTACAACGAGGAACCGTTAATATCCGCCTGAACACCACAGAAAATCATATTCCAATCTCTTGGCGATGTTGACAGTTCACCATTTCATCTATTTCACGGGAGTACAGTGCCTTCGCTGGAGTAACGTCAACTGGAAGCGAGCCTCGCGTTCAGACACGAACTCGCCTGCTCTTTTACGGCTGGCCACGCTCCATTCGTTCTTGTGCCGTTACATTACTGTTCGGTGCAATTTTCACCATCCATGTCTTCTCTATTCTATTATAGCAGGTGAGCAGTTTAAAAATGGCTGCCTCTTTGCTCACGGGATGGTCATGAGTTGTGCCATCATAGACAGTAGCGATACCAGAGATGAGCAGGGAGATGCACAACGCTACGGTTTTAGGCGATACCAAAAACATGGCGCTAAATCGTAGCGGCGAGTTCAGGAGTAGGATTTTGTGATCGTCGCCTCCGTCGATAATGCATGTTCTGTCATAGCCACGGTCTTATATACAGGTCTGAAAATGCGATCTAATCCAAATTCATTTAATAAGAATTGCCGCATTGAAGTTTCGACGATACGGTTTTCAAATCACATTTCCAAAAGCAAAGGGGTTTTTTAAAAGTGGCCCTATCGCAATTTAACCTGTACCAGCCTCTTGTATAGAACATTCTGACTTTCTGCGTTAAAAGATCTTTCAGACAATCAAGGAATAAGCCCTAAAACCAACTCTTTCCGAGATACAGCTGATTTTCAAATTACATTCGGAATATTTTATGTTGGAAAGTTCACGAGTTAAATGTACACTTAAGATGAATATCGAATGAATGATGAATGAAATAAGGGAAGACGATAGAAATAATGACAGCGAAAATGGAGCGTAGCTGAAAAGGGTGTCAGAGCATAGCGTAGGAGAAGGATACAGTTAGGACGGAAGAAAGTAAGAGAGAGACAGAACTCATTCGTACTCTGGGATATTCGCAAAGGGCAAAAGAATATCAGCGTATAAGTGTTTCAATTTAATTTATTCAACAAATGCAATAATGAAACAATATATGAATTACAGTTGTACATATACCTTGGACTTTTCCTTTTCCAAAGGATATTTTAACAACTTAGTTTTTAAGTATTACTAGGAGAGTGAGGGAGACATAGGAAGGAATAGAAAACTTAAAAATAGAATAGTAATGTTTGGTGGCAGCAGACAAGGAAAATATTAATGAAGGGAAAAAGAGGAAGATTTTTAAAAAGAAAGAGAGAAGAAGAAAGATGATACGGATTGAGGGAACAAGCAGAGAAGCAGATGCGTAAAACGTATGCACGAGAACTAGATTATTCTGGAGGAGCGAGAAAAGAAAACATTGGAGAAAATAGGAAAAAATAGGAAGTACAAGGGAGCGAAATGGGGCCCTCCGCGCCCATCTCCGTGAGGTCCTGCCTCTCCAGAAGGGAGCAACGACCCCTCCGAGGCCCCACAGGGGACCG
>JARQSV010000355.1:1273375-1310467 GCA_030142285.1 Calameuta idolon | reverse complement strand
GTCTATATGCATACGCGAACGGATTTGATTTAATAATTTGATGCTCATTTCTTGTCTTAGATATTAACAAGTTCCTATGGATGGTGCGTATCGGTGGTAGCACTGAGGAAGGTAAATCTATCACCGAGTGGGATTATTACAACGTTGCCGGCGAATTTAGAGTAGATAAAGAAGCATCTCCCATTTGGCTCAATTGTCTTATGTACAAAATGTGTTACTATCGATTTGGTCAAGTTTACACCGAAGGAGGTAAGTTTCGTATCGTCCTGACGTAAGTGCAGAACTTTCGATTGGCAAAACACGAAAGCATTTTATTTCCCGTTATGCCATAAGTTCTCTGCTAAAGGATGGTTAATGTTATTTTCTATTTGTAAAATTAGGAAAACCCCCGGGATACGACAGAGTAAGGAACATGGAAATCGGAAATAAGGATTTCGAATTGGATGTGCTAGAGGAAGCGTATACGACGGAACATTGGCTGGTGCGAATTTACAAAGTGAAAGACTTAAAAAATCGGGGCAACTGATACGCAACTGAAATTGATAGACTCTCTTGCGGATGATATCTCGCCGCAATCAGGACCCAGTGAAATTTAAGCATATATCTTAAGCCTGAGTTTTTTTTTAAGTACCAATATCAAATGGACGCATCAATTAGTTGCGCGCAACATACTGTATGCATGAACAATACTGACATTTTTATAAATCATCAATACAAGTTTATGGATACATGATCGCGCATTCTTGTCTGGCTGTACTAAGACGTGAGATAATTTGTCAACGTTGCGAATCCGTATTATTAAACTCTTCGAGAAGTTATGAATTACTTTGAACGACCTTAAGCTCAAGTATACCATGAAAAAAAAAATCGAAATTGAAATGCTGAATGCACGTACGAGTAACTCGTCACGTTCCAAATACAAAGTACTTTCAGTATAACAGCTATGATAGTACAGTTAAGCTTGGAATGTAGGAAAGAGATACCGTTGAAAGACTTTTTATTTCTTTCTATCATCGTGCTCTGATAGTCATTCGCATTTCTATTTCTTTTTCCACTAATTAACTAAAACACAACATTAACCTCTGTCGAATAAGGACACTTTTGTACGTGTAGTATAAGAAGTAAATAATTTTTCTGATATAACGAATATCGAATTTCACTCGATCAATCCTAGGAATATGGAAAGTTCAGTGATGGAGGCAAAAATAAAATTGATTGCAGTGAAATTATTTTCCAAAAGAAAAATAAAGATCGAAGGTCGAGAAAGAAATTCTTTACCGGTCACCGATTACGATTGTTCTATTAATTCTCCTAGTTGAAAACCACAAACGTTTTGAAATCGTATGCCAAGCCGGCCGGCACAGTCGAGGGTTATGAAAGTATCTTGAGAAAGTATCACGCATGAAATACAATGTGTTCAGGTTTTAATAATATCTGGGTGGTTGCATGTCACCGATAAGAAAATATATATAAAAAGAAGTGAGAATCATGGTGCTGGCATAAAAAATATGAGTATTTATATGGTATATTAACAATATACAGTTTGTAAGTACAAATACGAAGATATTACTTAATCTTAATCCCATTCTCCGATATACATAGCACGTGGTGCCGGTATCAGGCCCCTCGTCGGGATGGGTAACCTACCATAAATATGGTTGTACGGGGAATCAATTTTGTCGTCCGAATCTGTAATACAATTATTTCTATGATCAATTAAAATTCAATAAAAATTAAGAAAATCCAAGAAAAAAGCACACGGATAGCATTGATTGGCATGCAATATTTTTAGTAAGACCACACTCAAACATTTCGTTCGATTCTACCTAATATGGTATTGGTTGATGATTAGAAAAAAAAAGGACAATAAGATGAAATGTACGTACGTACCGAGTCCGCTCTCAAAGCTTCTTGCATGGTACATGATCGGTGGTCTTTTCGCTGGCACATGATGCCCATATATTTGTGAAGACTGACTGCTGCTCACATATCCGCTACTAACGTATGCAGGTGCTGGTTGAGGTCTTATATGTCCATACGGCGACGAAACTTTGCTCTGACCGTTTTTTGCCATTTTCACGAAGTTTGGTACCCGAGCTCTAAGCCCACAATAATACGGATCATCTATAACGAAAATACATGGACGTTTAAACGTATAATCCTCGTTGTGACATGTACGATATTTGACAATGAGACAGGATACTGTGAGCGCATACCATATTTCTTACTGTCATCTTTTTTACTCTTCTTTTCATCGCCCACCATAACCGAAGGTCTTATAGCACTCGCATAGTCATCCTCGATGTCATCATAATCCGGCTGCAATAAAGAAGCGTCATCGATTATAGCGTAGGCGACAATGCGGCACATTAATGCCGTCAATACATCAGTCTTTTAGCACGTGCCTTAATTCCTAAGATGCTAAGCATGCATCCAGCCATTGTACAGTACCTTAGGTATGTCATGACCATAGAGATTTTCTCTGGGTGGCAGCTTAGGCGGTTTCTCAGGACGACGGGGATGATAACTCGATGATGGCATATAAACTTGTGCTCTGGTGTCTCTACTAGTTTGCGGATCTTCATTTTGACCCGAAGACGAGACTCCGGCTACGCTATAGGGGTCTTCATCTGGAATTGGTATTCTAGGCCGGTTCTTTATATCTACGGGCCTTTGGAGCGCTAGAACTGATTCAGGACATTGCGTGCAATAACGGAACCTTTATCGTACCGTACAATGATTATTTTAGACTAGAATCATGTGGACTGTCTCGCACGTACCTGGTGGTAATTTTGACTTTAACATATCAAGTCCTACTACGTTTACGATTAGAGCCCAGACAGGGCATTGCAATAAGTCAGCCTCGGTACGTACAAATACAATGGCGCTTAGACATTGCGTTTCTAATCTTCGTCTATCTGGATACGCTCTTCTTGTTTCTCTGGATAAATTTGTTTCGTATTTGTCAATGTCGAACAACTGAAAAAATAATATAAAGATATTTAAGCGTCATTCAGAAATGGATTGTATAGTAAATTAAAAATTTTCTTTTTAAAATCAAACTAAAATTCTTACCTTTCCAGGCTTTTCGTGTTCTAATGCACCTTGTGAATTACGTATTATTTCTGAACCAATGGCATTGTCTTCCGGGTGCGTTGCTTTTATGTATACATTACTCTTGCATAAACGTTTTATTTGGATGTTGCCTTCATTGTCCATTTTTAGCTTAACACCTTGGTTTATGTGTCTCTTGGCTTCGTCTGTTTTCGAATCTCGCATCGGATTGTCGAAACCGCACAGTCCTATCCTGATAATTAATTAGAGGTATTCATTCAGTTGGCTATAATTAACGTGATAATTAATAACGGGAATTCATAAGTAGTGCGCACTGCTGAAAGACATTGAAGAAGCATACCTGATTATTAATTATAATAATAGTAACTACGCGAAAAGAGAATCCGTCTGTTCTTCATGTTACTACTATACTTATATACTACTATATATATATATATATATGCATATATACACATACACACAGGCCAAGAAGTTCACTTATTTAGTAGTTATAACAAGTGAGTTCGGGAGAGCGTGGGAGAGTAATTATTTCTATGTGGAAGTCAATACGGAAACAATGAGTTGGAATTGCTTTTACGAACAAAAGTATGATAATTTCAATTAGGAACGCTAGTCAATTTACTTTGTGGATCTTCAATTTCACTGAACTATTAAGTGACCATTAGTATTCAAACTGCGATAAGGTTTACGACTCGTCCCACATTCGAGAGGTTACATCATGAAAATTCAAATGGCTAAGTTCGATTCCACGCGCGGTGGATTCTCGCATACGTATCACGACAATGGCCGAAATGATATTTCGTATAAGTGTATATATGCACGGTTTAACGTGAGAATTTATTGCAAGGATAAACCTTGGATGTAAAATAGGTTCGTTACGTAACGCGTTGGAGACTTGTATAATGAGAATGAACAAAAGAGAAAGAAATTCACCTCAATTTGGAATGCTTAATTTATGCTTCTTGAGGGTTATGTGGGTATTCAGTGTATTTGATGTTTTCTTCCTTCCCATTTTATTTGTCGTAACTTCAACTTGAAAACGTTTCGCACTTTGATCGCGGAATGAGATCGAGCGGTAAATTCGTGTCACGAATTGGAACGTGACTCGTTGATTAGTCTTCATCAAATAATTAGAAATCGGGTCGCTTGTAAAAAGGCTCACTTGCTCCGCATATACAAAAGTCATCTGCTTGACTTTCAGTGAGCTATTTCGTGGAACGCTCTATAGAATCGACTGGCCGCATGAGAATGGGATAGAGAGGTCGGTAAGTATAATACGACGTGGAAGTTTTCACCGGACGAGCAGAAGAAGCGGGAGGTGTTTTTAGTAGCCTAAAGTCTCGCTAGTTCGTTTTAAAACCGTTAGGCAGAGTGAAAATATGGATGAAATTTCACGAAGAGTGCGTATTCAATAGTGGCATATTAAAGTTGGCATAAAAAGGAGCACAAAAGAAATGGCGCATTAATTCCAGTGGAGGATAACAGCAATTGGTGTAATGTTGTAAACATTAACTAATTCGATAATGACGTCCATTGAGTTACGAGTTCAATCCGGAAATGTGGATCATTCTGCGAGTTCGAAGAGAAATCATGGCGGCTTGGAAAATGGCGGTTGTAATATCGAGAATGGTAGCTCGCATAGAAACCGGTGAATGTCGATCGTTTCCTCGCAACATTGCGGTTCCTATTTATGGTCTAGAAATCTTGCATTTCCTTTCCTTCTTGGACACATAAAAGGTAGAGGGAAAAAAAAAACGAAACGTAACGATATGACTTCCGGAAAATTGAACGCTGCTCGATTATGCTTTTTCTCAATTATTTCTTCTTGCTTTTTTTACTATCTACTATTTTTTAAACTTATCTAATACTCACCGATAGCCATCGAAACCTTCGTTCGATCCATTTATGGTTAGTACAGGCGCCCTTGCATACGCCTTAGCCACACGTCTGTTTCTTTCAAAGACAATAACTTTCGCCCATATTTCATCATCTATCTGGTTCCATTTGTCTAAGACCTCCTGTATGTGATCCTGAATGCAAGCATACGTAATTGTCAATTGAGCATCATTGCAAGTGATTTACAGCAACGCGCGAAAATGCATAACAAGGAGAATACAGCCTCGTAAAATAAATTGTTCGTTATGCTGGAGTGAAGTGCCGTGTCTTCGTGTTAAACTTACACTGTAAATAATAGAGTTATTACGAGGGCATCATGGAACAGTGTAAAGAGAAGAAGAAAAAGGGCAGAGGAAGAGAGAAAGGATCCCCCTTGTTATGCGAGACTCCATGTTGCGGCAAAACAAAAGGTACAGACAAAACATTATATTTTATTACTCATTGCCCAATTGTGGCTCTGTTACTATTTAGGTTACGGCAGCTTGACTGAAAAATTGTATCATTCCTTTCGTTTTATGTATTCCTAATTACCACGTATATTTGATTTTTTTTCTCTGTATCTGTTATCATAGACAATTGATACGCTAGATACAATTTTTTTAACGATTGCATCAATATCTATAAGAAAAGTTTTATCAATTCTTTTACCTTGTACAGCTTATCCAAATTATACCACACATCCTCTTCTTCCTGCTCCTCGTACTCGGCAAGGTTGTCTCGCGAACGGGAAAGAATTTTTCGTCTGGAGACCATGGCGAGTCAGTGTATTAATCTGCAAATCATTGAGAAAACAGGTTGGATTGCATTTCTGTTTGACAGTCAAAAAAATGATGGGAAGGTGGAGCGCGTTAAAGTTAGCCCCGCGTACGGTGAAAGTTAGTAAGGGAATAAAAGTTCAAAATTATTTTTCGCAATATGACGAACCAGTATACATGTTCTGTTTGGTCATAAAAATCTCCGCCAATAATTTGAGTGCGATAACGACTCCAAATAAACGTTTATTAGGTACAATAATTTATCTCCTTAATTTCAGGACGTTATATTTTTCAGCGTCCCATAAATTTTCAAACATAATTCCAAATAATTTTCTCAATTCACCGCGTCTAGCGTTTTCTACGTGTTATTCATGTATGTACACGCAGAAGTTCTTTCGACATTTTAACATACGTAATGGCCAATTTTCTTTGTTCCGGGACTGCCGTACAAATTTTACACTATAAATAAGCAGTAATTGGACGTAGCGTTTAAAGATCGTTTAACTGTCAAACAGTTTAAACAGGAACGCCGAAGCACGATTCTCGATGTCCCGTAGTATAAATTTACGTAACCATATATTATACCCTGGACTAGAACGATGTTTCTTTTAAACGAAAGTGAAACCATATATTACCGCCGACATAAATGACGTATTTTTTTTTTTTTATTAACCAAAGGTACTATCCGGTGAGAAAGTGCGATATACCTATCATGACAGCAGGGCACCTATGAATTAGGGACTTTTTATCTATCCTTGTCTTATCTCGTGAGTATCACGCGATCTTGATATTAAGAGAGCTGACTATTATCTGTCTAATTTTAATAATGTAGTCATACAACATATATATGTATATATATTTAAACGATTCTACAATCAAGATGTCTTTCGTAAGACAAACATAAGCGAATAGGTATCTGATTGAGAATTTAAGAAAGTGCAAAATAGTTTGCAAATTTTATTGCACGGACCCGATGTATATTGAATTTCCGAAATAAATGACAGTAACCTTTATTATTTGAAGAAGCAGCCGTGCTCGTTAAAAATCAAGTCACGTATCTCCCAAAGCTTAATATAAGTAATTTGATGGGTTTGCATTTTAGTAGAAATTAAGACTTAAAAAGGAGGCACGTCCCGTAATTAACGAATTGTAATAAATAAGTATAATATAATAACGCGTCTCCATTACTGTCGACTTAGCAGAAAAGCATAATGATTAACTAACATAGAATTTATCTTACAAGTCCTAATTGCTTCATTCATTCTCCCTTTTTTTGGGTCTCTCATCGTCCAGGAATTCATTACCTAATTTAACCGTTGTACCGCGATCGTTCACTCCGATGTTGCATAACAAGAAAACAAGCATAAGAAAAACAAAAATTTTCGAGTACGTATCAGAATCGAACATGTATCATAAAGCGAGCAAAGCGGTCCCTTTGTAAAGCGCTTTAAGTATTTTATTTCTATTTATTTTTCCTCCATCACTATCACTGCATCCCAGCCTGGGAGGTCCATCTTGCTCGGAGTGGAATTGGCATGGAAGAAACGGCCTTGCGAATAGTCTTTTTTTCAAATTTTTTCACACGTCGAGCGAGTAGACGCGATTAAAAAAAAATTTGCGTCACGCTAGGATATGCATATAGCGTTATTTACCACCGGCATTCGTAAAGTCCCAGTAAAGACTGGTCATTTATTTTCTGTTGCATCGCCAAACCGAAATGGCAATGAGTTTCGTGGGTTTTTTTGCACGCTCAATACTTGTCGCCCAATAGCCGTGAAGGTCCTTGATTCTTTTTGTCCACTTGGATGATCTTTTTTTTTTCCATACTCCTTGTCCCCGCAGACCCACGAGGTGTGGTCAGTACGAAGGCGTTAGGTACGTCAAAGCGAATTAGAAGACCTTCCGTGCGATTTGCTCTGGATACAAAGAGCTTGGCGATTCTCCTAAGCCCTATACTTATTCTAGGGCTTAGTTAACCAAACGATCTTATAAATCATTCGGTTTAGCATATACAAGCTTACGCGATGCGTTCTTACGGGTACAAATGAAAATCTGTAATAATACTTTAATGAAGGATGACGTATGTACCCGTTGTATCGAGAAGGATTTATTGGTTGTACGATTCTGTGTTTTTCTCTTTTGGACAGGATTCTAATATTAAACGCTGTATCAATTGAGTGGCTGCAACAAGGTACGTTAATTACGGTTGATCAAACTTATGGCGCCTGATATCTATTAGTAATCGATCAGACAGCAGGAAGGATTTATCTTGCCGAAACGTATGTACAGCCAGCATAAAAATTAGCTTGTCGATAGGTAACAGTGAAGTTTACGTGATTAAAATCGTTCATATTTTATCGTTTACCTTCGAAGTTTATGACGTCATCGATGTCTTGTTATTGTTTCAGGATGGAGATACCGTTCCGGATTTTAAGTCTGAAGTTTACGAATCGGAACGCCATCTTTGAAGTGTATATCGATGGAGGTCTGAGACACGGATACTTGGGCTAGATAGTCGAACGAGATAATTTTATGCGAGTTTAATTCTTTCTTGTCGTTGAAGTCCTTAGGCTTAAAGTATACGAAATAAGTTTGATCACTGTATATCCGTGGTCCTTGAATCGATAGCTATCGGATTTTGCATAACGTATACGTGCATACGTTTACTTTTTATAATGTTTTTTTTTTTTAATTTTATCCTTATGTAACCGCGAGATGTCATACGTGTGTCTATAATTGTCCATATTTAATCTTAACGCATCTATATTTAAATTTAATAAATGATCATTTAATCAAAATTTCTTTTATATGATTTTATATCTCTCGCAAGGGGTTTCGTGACTCCACCGGCCAGGCAATCCGGTTCGTAAGATCTTACGGTGTCCTTGACATTTTTTTTCCCCCCTGTACTTTCACCATTTATAGGTTCTGAAACTAAAGAGGAATTGGTTCTTCGTGCCCACTTTGAGGAACGAGGGTTTCGTTATGGGTATTAATGGGGCCAATGTCAATTTACATTAGCTTCCGGTTTATTGTTCCACGAAAAAGTTACTGTAGGAATTACCATATCCTTAGGCGAGCAACTATAGTACGTAAAGGGCATTAGGCTATTGGAATAAGAAAACTATTTTTAAAAATATATATACGTCACGCATAATCGAAACGTACGAGTTTTTGACAGCCGCGATAACTGCGGTTAAACAGCTGTTTTGAAACTATCTAAAAAGATGACGAATTTTCTAAATCTCCATTAGCAAAGTGCTAACTTCATCGGTAGGTTAGTAAAAGGCCTGATTCTTTAGATTTTCACAGTTTCCTATACTTGCCACGAGTGCGAGAGAGACAGAGCCATGGGGGCTAACGTGCGTAAGAGAAGGACATACGTACCGGTGATTTCGAAATCATCGCTAAACATATCCTTGTCCATTCGGCAATACAATGGGTGACGATTACTCATGAGAATCCGTAATATATACACGTGAGCTAAAAGATTAAACGCCCAAACGAATGTCATTGAATGCAATATTTTTTGGAAAATTTTTCACAGCTCGTCCCTAATTTAACGTTACGTGTACCCTCGTAAAAGAACTAATGGGGGATTTTTGAAAAACTCGGGAAATAGATACAAAAATGACTTTTCGCAGTCTATAAATTTTAATAATTATTTTTACTCGTACAGTCATTGAATTTCGTAAACGGCATAACCAATGCTTCGAAACAGCATCGGCACGCTGTGCGGACATTGACTTTTCGATGTTCGGTTCTCTCTGTCATGGAGTCACGCCACGAGCCCGTCGACCTTATACCCATTGTCCGTTAACTCGCGTAACAATTGGACGAAAATCAAACGGATTTGTCTCGAGCACGTACGTGAGACGTGGAGGAGCGAGATCTTCCTATGGTTTAGTCATACAAGTGTGAAGAAACCTTAATTCCCAATACAGGAAGTCAATCCTGATTGGACGATCGTTTGGACGATAGAGAAATGACAAAAAAAACTTATCGATGTTCATGCAATGCATACCCCAGCATATAAGACGTCAATCGATCAAATATACGAACAATATAACAGACCGAATATACAGCGTTAAAACAAAGACCGAAAAGTCATACGAAATTTCATTTATATCGCAATTGTGTACGAGCGGTGCCATTATTATGCGGCTGACACGACTCGCTATTGCGTTTGCATAATAATGCCACGAGTCATAGAATCGGGAGAAATGATAATTTACGAAATCCTACGATACTCCGTGACACCTAGTATATATCTGTATACAGTATATAATCCTGTATATTATCATTATACAAGTTCGTCTATACACTATGCGTTACACTCCCAAACGAATTTCAGCTGCATACCAAGCCATTGACGTACCTCGATATCACCACTTTAATACGATATTCGCGGATTCTTCATTGGCCGGCATAAGGAATGGGTGTCCGAGTGTAAAGATCCTACGGAAATTCGCAACGATCGTGGCCACGTCCGGTATAGCGATCGTGTAATAATGGCGCGAGGTTTGCAATCACACGGCATATTTTATAGGTAGCCATAGGCAACGCCACCTAAAACGCCAACTTTCACTTCTAATAAAATGCGAAGGCCTGTTCTTCGTCTCGGTTAACCTCGTCGTATACTATACCTATATATATATATAGATAGATAGTATACAGTATAAGATTATACAGGATAGTAAAGTCATACGATAATATACATATATATATATACAGTCACTGGAGATCGTGTTATAACAGAGTCCATCGATATAGTTGTACTAGTCCAACTGCTTCGATAGTTCATGGCAGTTGGTAGGCAGCGCTTAGTTCTGGTACAGTTTATAAGAATGCACCGTATGCATGGTATACATATATTGTACCGTACGATGACTGGTAACGTACAGGTACGAGGAGAACTATAATCGAATGAACATTTTTCATTTTCAAAGCCTATAGGTATAACTGTCCACGTGTCCTGAATGCTTGCACTTATGCATATGTATGCTGCTTACAATAAGTAACTGTACTGTAGTACGAGGTACGACTGTGCTCACGTGTGTCTATACTTGTATCCAAAAGATATGGTATGTACCATAGTATTTATATTGCGAAGAATCGTACAGAAGAACGTATACGTTCCGCGCCAACTGTTATCACTAACTGTCATCTGTCAGATGGTAATAAATAGTGATTCTGTTACTTCTCGTTCTAGTTTTCCATTAACCGTGTCATCTTCGGTATGCTTCGCGTACTGTTCAATTGGATTACGTTATAGGTAGGTAGGTGCTAAGTCACTCTTGAAAAGATTTCGTAACGAAGAGCCAAGTTAATTAAGATGGGTAATACCATTTAAAATAGCGTATCAATGGAATCGATGATCCTGTAGTAAATATATCTATAGAACGTACATAACCTATACTTGCTAACTTTCTCGAATAGTTTCGTATATCGACAGTTTAAGGTATGTGTCATGTATTATATGTATATATATGTAGCTTGTGGTATAGGTATATATGTACGTACGAGATCCTTATGAAATCCATGCCGTATAAATATGGCCGTCGGCGTCAAATATCTCGTACTAGTATTCGCTGGGGTTAGGTTAGTATCCTTATACGAGATTTACGTCGCTGTTAAAACAATGAATAACGAGTGGTTGGTCCTTAAAACTAATAAACGTGGGATTTTAGATTGTATTGCGTATATAGATATAGAGGTTTTGTTTACGTACTTTACCAGCTTGACATGGCCGGGTTGTTCTTTGAGGTTAGCTCGGAACGAGTGGAGTGTCTACTACTGTCTGTTACGGATTGCGGACAGGTTATTATTTATTTATTTTGATTCGGGATATTGACAACGGATAGAATGTTTTATCGTGGAAACTGATTTAACGACTCTCGCCATTCCCACGTGCAGACACTGCTTTCAGCCGATTGCGTAATACCGTCCCGTTATGCACCTGTTACGTTACACGAATCTATATATAAGAATTGTGCATGATCGATTGGGATAACACGATTTTTTTACGATTCGATCGATGACATTTTTACTCATATTCTACGCCGTCTCTATGAAGCGTGGCTGTTTCAGGCTTGGCCTTGTGGAAAAGAGGCGGGATTATTTGAAATTTGGTAAACCCAGTGAAAGTGTCCGAGTAAAGAATTTAGCCATTTATTCGTCTTCGGACGGCGTGTGATTTATCGATAATCGATAGATATCGTAATTAAGTATAGTTTTCGTTACCAGGGGTTAAATTTCTAAGTAATAATTTGTAAGATATTTTTTTTTTACGTCGATAAAAATACGTCCGTTCATTTTTCAACGAGATTGGCAATTTCTTAGCGATTTATAAAAATCTTATCACGCTTATAACTGTATTGATTTTTTTTTGTTGAATTTACAAAAGAAATAACTATTGTTCGAGATACCGTTTTCCGTTATGTATATAACTTTGCAGCCGGCGTAATTCTCGAAATCGATTTAACCGTGTAAAATTCGTCCGCGCTATCGATTTATTATAGATCCGTATACCGTAAATCACTTTAGGCGGATTTACTGTAACGCGATAGTCGCCCGATTTTTCTTGCGATAGAAGATGCTCGCGAGAGTACCGCTATAACCAAACTGTCCCCGTGACGAAGAATACTGACCATTTTGGTATCGAGCGCTGGCATAAATGCCGTACGCTGACAATCGATATATTCTTTTTCTTCCTGTCACGATCAATATGGCGACGGTCGTATATCGTTAAGGAAAAAGACAATCAAAAGGTATTTCCCAGTAATGTTATTCGTTAAGGTATCCACGCATTGTTGCAATGCTCTATTCACAGTAAAAGCCCATATAGTCACTCCTCGTAAATAATGCTGGATCCACAATTAGCGTTTCAACACTAAATGCATTGGGCGTATAAAAATAGAAAAAATATATTTACTTGATCAAAAGATTAAAGTAGCCATTAATAAACTACGACAGAAAGTCAGATGAGTTATTGTCGTTTCATGAATATTCACTAGACGAACATTTGAGAGACTAAATAATTAGGTCATCGAAGTACGAGACGTATAGAAAGTTTCCATGAATATTTTTCTTCTGTCAAAAATTTTATCAGAATCTACAATACACGAGAGCCCAATTGTTGCATTAATACTCCAGCCAGTTTACACATTGACTCAGCCCTTGATTTTTCGCGTAAAGCCGTGCCCCTCCTTTACTCATACGCGTCACTCCTATCATTAACGTCTGACCTTTAGTTTACACATGAGAAATTGAGAGGCACAAACTCAAAATATCATTTTGCAATAAAGACTTCTTCGTAGTATGTAATCATTCGAAAGTATACTTTCGAGGCGATTAAGCAGGGTCACGACCGAAATATTTTTGTCGCTAGACACCCGTGCTTGTGAACGAGGCATGTGCAGTCGTAATACGCAGTAGGCGTATTATTAATGATTACCAATAAAAATTGTCTATAGCTAGGCAAATGAAAATAAATTTTTTTTTTTCCAAAAACTTATATAAAACACTTTATGGTCCATAGTCATAGAAAGTTCCATATGCCTCAGTAGCGAACGTACAACATATGTATACTTGTACGTTGTTTACACATACCACGAATACACATGTGTGCAAAAATGTTGACTCGTCCTTTTTCACATAGCTGCATAACATTTACATACATACATATATATAGCTATGTAAGAGTAATACATGTATCTTTTCATCAAGTAAATCTGAATGCATGGAATTCGTAAGAACAGACGTCTCTCTGCTTTGACTCATTGGTTTTACTTTCTTTATTTTCCCTTTTTTTCGATATAATGTCTTTGACTATAAAATTCTTCAGGCTTTTCGTGACTACCATTATCATTTCACCGGTTGATATCGAATAGGAGTTAGGTGTTACTTTCACTATGTCTGTTAGGGGGGAATTGATAAGGGCGTGGTCAGCCGTATGGGTTACCATAAGAAAGGAAACGTATGGATATGAAATTTCTTTGCCATTGACACCACAAAAGTTCAATCATCCAGTATCTTTCCCATAACGTATTGTCCGACGTTCCAATTTCGGTGCACAATACATTCCAGTATACTAAACTATATCGCCTGCCATTGTTAAACCTGTCACTTAGTACCATAAGTATGTCCATTTGAGAGTATAGTAGCTTAGCCCACGTACAAGGTACACGTGGGATAATATATTTGACTCGGAGTCAAGCGATCATTGGTTAAAGGTCAGAGTTTCGACGTTCGAGCTATATATACGAGTACCGCTTAAAACGTCAGTATTGCCACAACTCTGTACTATAATTAGCAGCAGTTCTCGACAGAGTGGAGGGTTTAAGGCAAAGGAATAAAAGAAAAAAAAAAATGAAACCAGTTCATCCTTCGGCGTAAGTAAGATCATGTCCAACAAAGACCGGTAAAATAATGCTGGGACAGACCGAAGGAACCTATTCATTCCGAAGTCTGAACGTCGAACCTTCGTGACCCTAAGAGCCCCGCCATTACAACCGACTAATTTCACTCTAATAGGACTATATATATATATAGTGTTCAATTTGAAAGTAACTGCAGCAGTTAAGTATGGTGGTTACTATAGTTACTCTTGTATCTGAGTCACCCTGTAAAATCTAGTTACATGTGAACCTAACCTAGGGAACTCGATGCAAATGGCAGTCCGTGTGGCTGGGATGAAAGGACCGCCGGCAGGCACTTTGAATCTGAACTATATACATAGTAGAGCAACTATGTCGGAGATACCAATCGCTTTCCTTTGTTTCGCAACAGGGTGTCCGATAAAACAATATTCAACTCGCCGAAACGATTCGATTATTTAACCGTTCAGAAAGCGCGACTTTCCCATTGCAGTAAGTGGGAACACGTGATTCTATAAACTTGGGCATGTCGGGATTGTTGTACGATCGTTTTTTGAGAATCGTATAACTTACGTTCTAGGGTGTTGTGGGTTGATGATATATCTGGGGGATTCCCCGTAAGCGCGGGCTTTTTTAAAATTATCAACAATGCGAAGCTTGTCGGTCGATGGTAAAAGTTATAACAAAAGCCAGCGTCGATCGTCCGGACCATTTTGTTCTTATTAGCTATAAATTGTTAAACAACGAAGAAATTACATATAAATTATATAATTAAAGTTTATAGGTGATCGTAACACTGATTATTATATCGATCGCCTTTTCGTTCCAGTTGAATGATACCGATTCAAGTTGGACTCGTAGAGAGTACGTCAGACTATCGAATTGTTATTACAAAAGACTCCAGGACGTTTCTTCGTTAATTTATTCGCTTTCCAATTATGACCTAAAACACAGAATCTAATTGAAATGCCGATTGCGATCCCGCGAATAAGGCCGTATGTCCTATTACGGTCATCTAATGGAGTGCAGGCATGCAAGAATTTTTTTCTCTTAATTTTTTTTCTATCATATCAAACCATACGCGATTTTTTTAAAGTAGTTTCGCCGTTACGTCATGCGTCAGTCGTGCATACGATAAGGTATTTGATAAAATAAATTGTCATTGCTATTTTTTCACTGAGTTCGAATTAGGCATCATACTGAATATACAATATATATACTTCTTTTCTATCGTAATAAAAAAAATTTGAAATTTGCTTTAATTAATTATTTGAAATTATATAGCAGGAATATCAATTTTCTGTAGAAATACCAGAGTGCTGTTAATGCTAATTTGATCTGACGTACGATATTTACCGTCGTATCTAATTCGAACGCATGTGCAGAACGCAGCAAACTGCACGTGCAATAATGCATTTCAGGTGCAGTCTGTTCATTTGAATAATCGTTCAGTATTTTCTTCATTTTCTTTAACCCGACGTCCTTGCCACGAGTCTCAATTATTCAGCTAATGTCTCCTGCACTCCGATACCAATCTCATTACCGTGATTTACTGCATTTCGATCTGCTTCTGTGTAACAGCTTCGATAACTGTAGTCTCGAGAGAAGAAGAGGCGAGAAAGAATATTAAGGGAGTAGAAGAGAGAACGAGAGACAAATAAAACCAGCAAAAGCAGAGCCACTGAATGCAATTGAAAAAAAAAAAAGGAAATTGAAAGATTTGGGTAAACAAGATCGAAACAAAGGGTGGTATCTTTTTTTGTCGTTTAAACAAAATCGCACGTAAAAATTGTCTTTCGAGTACCACCGAAGTCAAGCACCACATATTTTGTATTAGTCCTTTTTCTTCATACCGCGAACGGTACTTCAGTCCCAAAGAACAGAAACGCCTCTAGTGTCCTTTATCCGTTTTGAATTTTATTTTATTAACCCAAGCGACCTCCCCCGTAAAATAACACGAAACCATCACGTCCGTTTCGTCTTCTTATTTTCCATGAAACCAATTCAGAAAAGTCGAACGATGTCTTTTATTTGTAGGTCCGGAATCGTTAGGCCTCAGGCACAAGAGAGGACCTTACGAGAAATACTCGACTGGAGCCAATGAGTTGTCGAACTGGAATTTCGGAAACAGGATCTCGACCTCGTGCGCAGGTTAATCCACGACCTTTGAATAATTTTCGTAAAGTTGTCAAAATAAAATATAAAAAAAAAAAATGTAACCTCCATTCGTTGCAACACAAAAATATTTTTTACGTTCGGAGACTTTGCGTCATTGAAGAAATTATCGTGGAATATTCCATCTCGTAAATATATTGAATAATTTTATACATCTTCCTCCCTTTTCAAATACATATCTCGTGTCACTATTTTATTATTTTTTACATTAAAATAATCCACGAAACGCATTGTCAAAGGCAATAATGATTTCGATTAATTTGAACCCGTGTACTGTTACGGGAGACCGTAGGCGTATACGTAGGCACTCAAGCAAATTAGTTGGTGGAATGAGTAAAGAGAAAAAAAAAGGGGGGAGGGAATTAATTAACAATCACTCGACTGACGTCCTTGAATGGTATTGAATTGCCAGGGGCAAACGAGGAGCGTATTCCCTTACAGCGAAGAATTCGATCGACATATTGTGAAAAGGAAGCAAGCTCAGATCGCCTGATGGATCCTATTCCGGAAGTTTGATAGTTAATTAATTCTTGCCGCTGTGTATAAATGTAATCCGTACCTTACGTAGTGGGGCTAAGAACCTAAATGTAACGAAGCGATGAAGCTTGTCACACCGAGCTATTTTGTTATCCCAGAAAAGGATCGTAGGACCGGTTACTCGCTAAACGAACTCATAACATTTGATCGTTGCAGGTAAACTGTTCAAGGCCGTGGCCTAAAGCCGTAGCCTTTTATTACGAAGTCACCGGCTTCAATGACTCTACTGAATAAAACCAACATTATTATACACCGGGCATAGCGCGCAATGGTCCTTAGCATAATAACCCCATAACCATGCAAAATTGTCGCGTCCCGATCGATTTTGTAGCGACGGTCAAGAATGGCGAAAAAACACTTGTAAAAAAAAAAGTATCGACCGTCAGGCAGGAATGTCCTTTCCAGTAAAAAATCCATAAAGAATGAGGTAATTCTTTTTTAATGTAAAAAAAAATTACATTTCTTTTATTACGATTTCAAACTACGTACGACACAGACACCGCCTGTGATCCGTGTATATAAAACTGAGTGCAAAAATATAGAAAAACAAGGTGGATTCACATGGGCTTTTTTATCTTTTCATTTAACAACCCAAGGCATTCACGTCCCTCTAACGCGTAAAAAGAATTCGTTGGTTGTATATGGTATTCCAAAAAAATAAACAGGACCGGCCAATTGAATTCGTCTTGGAATACGAAAATAAAGGAATTATTTAGTGGTTCTTAGGATTTATGAACTGCAAGATGGATACCCGTGGGACAACGTGTTCACACTTTTAGGATTAGAGTAAAGTGTAAAGTGTTGGCAGAGGGTGGTGCAAGTCAAATGGTTGAATTCTCAGGAGGATGGTCGGACAAGAATGAATTATCTCGGCGCATCCTTATTAGCATAAACGGTTTATGGCCGTGCGTGTATACGGGCTCGTCCAGTTTCTATAAATAGCACCAGAGCATAACGCCTCGTTGTTTTTCTCTCTAATTTTCGTTCCTTGGCCCTTTTATCTCTCTCGCTCCTTATTTTTTTATATTCACAAAATTAAGGCAAATCTTTCATCCGAGATCGTACACGCACGCTTATATCAGAGCGCAGCTGCATCCTATGCGTGCGACTGTTCACGTATGTGGCTACTGACATGGATCAATTTATTCCGAGTATATATGTATAACCGTATGCACGTATGATGCATACGGGCAGAAAGTTTCAGACATATATATATATATAGTCGAAGACAAACGGAGTGCCTCGGGTTCACCTGGACTAGGGACCAAGAAGGTTCAATAGGTGGTAGCGAAGAAGGAGAATGAGGAGGAGAAGGAAGGATGATTGTGCAGCAGGAGGAGACCAAGTAGAAGTAAAAGGTAAAAGAGGACATAAGAAGATGTGGGAGAAATATATATACATATATATATAGTATGAGTAAGAGAAGGATGGTCAAAGAGAAGAAAAAAAGTTGAACTCTGGTGACCTTCAACGGCCTTGGCTCTATGCACGGGGCCCCAACAGGCCCGACAAGAATTTCCCTTTCGTATTAAAAGTTCAACCATCCGAAGCTCTCGAGTAAATAAAAAAAATAACGGGCGCCTTCTCTTCCATATATGCCACACATGCCACGTTCTTACGTAGAGTCGTTTACAAGAGACTGGCTACTCCAGGTTTATGTACCCTCCTGATACGTGGCCCAGGTCGTCCAACGTGATTTTCTAAGTAAATAACTTATCGTCCGGATGCAATAACTATGCAGTTGACTAACTGTATAGTTATAACTATTTGCCATAACTTGCCAAAGGCATAAGACTGCATCTGACACTTTACTTTGCTCTGGTTGGTGTATACTCTCCTTTATGATATATCTATACTATATATATGTATATATATAGCGAGGTATCTCTTACGTTGGTACGTTCAGGCACGTTACGGCAGATTCACTTTCTTCTGGCACCTCGAGTTTCAACACTCTTAATTATATATCGTTCACTGTTATAGCTCCATTAGGATTTAACAAACTTTTTTATTCTAACCTCTTTTTTTTTGGTTGCGATCAAACGACCGATTCGGTATATTTTTTTGATATTGGCTATTCCCTTCGTGACGTCACTCGTGAAACATTTTTATATGGTTTCTTTATTTTTTTTCAATCGTCAGAGTTTCACCAACTTTGAATCTTCACACTTGTACCGTATATAACCCGGCGCCTTTCCTCTATCCACTGCTGATAGCTCGACGGCCGTGTTGTCACTGGGAGTTACGAGAAATCGAGTGTAGAGAGGGAAGAGAAAGGATATACTGCACTTCGTGTACTCCATTTGTATAATGCGTACGTACTACGTGATATAACGAATGTAGCAACATTTTTTCTTGAGTTTCTGCGGATAAGAGGGTCGAGAGGTTTTGTTGTACGTGTGGGGTGAATTTATGGTCTGGTTTATCGTTATCAAAGGATATCGTGGAAATTGCCGTAAAATTCGAACATTTTAGGTAAACACATACGCGCGAGATTAGATTGCGATAGAACGTTGATACTTGGTTATTTATTTTTTTTTTTCGTTTTAATTTATCCCTTGCTATTCCAAGGCATAATCGTTGCCGCGGAACGAAAATTCCTTTCTTATTTTCACTCTTCAATTATAGACACCCAGCCGTGGCTTTATATAACTCTTTCATAATACACGTCCAGGGTTACCAACGGAGAGAAAGAAAAGATTTGGTGGGGAGATCGTATAGGCACGTTTGTGCCGTGCAAAATATTTTTTAATAATATTCATATTGGCATTTCTTAACCATCGGTTTTATCACTTTTGAATATAATAATAATGATAATCCCAGAAATTACTACGGTAGAGCGTCAAGTCTTACGATTACTTTCCATATGTTATACGCTCGTTAATTATTTCTGGTTTTCCTATAATGTTAAAGTTTTACTATAAAAGCTCATGGCGCTCAATCACTCGTCTCAAGGATAATTCCTGACCGCAGCATAAAGATCGCGAGTGAAAGAGTAAATTTCATTTCCAGTTTCAATATAGGATGTCGCAAAGGAAATGACCGTTCAGATTCCCAACAGAATTCGATCGTCCTTGCGATGTCTTAAGGTGAATCATGGGAAACTTCTGAGTGCGAGATGATACGGTGATTCATATAAATAAGAAAATTTCAATAAAATCTGTCGCAAGTCTTTCGTAACGTGGCATAACCTAGAAATTCGATTAATCAGCATAACGTGACTTGGGGCAAATTTTTTGTCGATAGAATTTTTTCAAAGACCCGGATCGGATCTTGTGCGAGAAGCGAGCAAAAAAGTTTGGACGAAAATAGATCGCGAAAAAAAGATCGTCAAAAATCGTAACAACGCGTTCTCATGAATCGGACGATATTTTAAAATAGGACACGGATCCCAAACGAACCTCGTTCGTGCGACTTGGCGAACTTTCCCTTTTCACAGATCGCAACGCCGATCGACACGGATAACGATTTCGTCTGGTCCCGAATCAGCAGGGCGCTAAACGATCATTTATCGTCGGACAAGAGTAACTAATGAAAATTATCACACCGATATAAACATGGGAATTGTGACAATTTCCCTGAAACCGCTAGCTTTCACTTCTCCAAAGAATGCGAAGGCTGTAATATATACCCTAGATATGTATATCTGTATGCACATATATAGTATCAAGTATGGCAGAAGTCTCGGTAGACACGGGTCTTTCGCTCGTTCGCGGGTTCAGTTCCTTCTTTCGTTCGTTCCTTCGTTCCCTCGCAGGGATATCAAAGTGTGCACGCAGAGAGCGAGAGACGAAAGAGAGAGCAAGGGGTTAAACCTAAAGAGAAAGAGAGAGTGTGTGCGAGCGAGTGAGCTAGGGAGTGCGAGCGAGAAGGAAATATGGCAAGATGATACGAGAAAAAGGATCGAGAGACTTCAACAAGCTGAGAGTCCGCACAGGAGAGACTTCAACGAGTGGAAGAAACTGGTTATGCCTGGACGCGTAGGCAGGCATACATACATACTTATGGAAGAAGAATAACTCCTTTTTATTTTCCCTTGAAAACTAGCAACAATGCTCGAGAGCTCTTGCTTCGGCTGGCCTATCGAAACGCGAGTACGCCCAGCTATTCCCGTATACGTGCCTTCGCGGATTTACATAGAGGAGACCTTCGGGAGGCTGCTTCTTCGCGAAGGGAGCCAGACACCCAAGTACGTAAAAGGCCATGGGTACATTCTTATCCTACGTTTTTATTAGCAGCCTATCTGTATATTCGTTTAATTCGTGCTTGTATATATGTGTATATGTATAAAATCTATACTATTGGATAGGACAGCCAAAGGAAGCACCGGTTGTTATATGTCATCTATGTAGCGAGTTGTGTACCGTTATGCTGCATGCAGCAGCAGCAGAAGCAGCAGCAACAGCAGCAGTAGCAGTAGCAGGAGCGGTAGTAGTCAGCGGTGGCGGCAACATACCTTTCCGGTGACAGCAACTATACACGGCCAAGCCTCCAATATGGTTCAAAGATGTCAAAGGTCTTCGCACTTTCTGCCACCACGGAGGTCCATAATAATATCGATCAATTAAAACTATCCCTTCTGCTATTTTTATGCGCGTTACTCAAGTTTTCGACACTTGTCGTACGTTAACGACGATCGACACTTTCATCGGCACTCACTTAGTCACTTACTCCTTCGTCCGGACATGTCCGATTGTCAAAGCTGCTGCAGACAGCCTTGCGAGTGAGAGTTACAAGACGTTCACCATCTTGGCGAAGACCGCGCATGCGCCGTTAGGTGACTTCGGGCCGTGACGTCAGAAATAGGACAAGGAGCTGGTGGCCTTTGGGAATACGAGGAAGGGGACGGCCACTGAACTATCTTCTGTCTTGTCTCTTTTTTTTCTCTTTTCTAGCTTTTCTTTCTGGATCCTTTTCTTAACCGTATCTTCATCTTCTCTTCACTTTTTAGATTTTATATTCTTCGCGTCTGATATAACTTGCTGTACTTTGTTGGCATTTTTGTACTTTTTATAATTTTCCTACCTCTTCTTTTTCTTTCTTGAAAATTCATTTAGGCTCATTATGCTTTTGGTCGTTTGATCTTGCTTAGAGACTTTTCGACTTGGTCCTGATCAATGATTAGACCGTTTTTAGGACTATGTTGAAGCGACTGCATGTAGAATCGTGGGGATGCATTATTAATGCAATTTTAAATGCATTTCAAGATCGAGGCCAGATCAAGTCTGTATGGGATTATAAGATAGTGGAAACGCTTCGTTTATTTTACGGATTTTATTTTCATTCAGTGAAATTTAAATACTGACTTCGGACTTCACTCAAGTTTTCCCATTGACTATTGGGAAGTTCAAGTTCGGTAATAACGGACGATTATGCAGCAGCGATTATTCAGTTAGAATTGCAAGGATAAACCGGATTGCACCGTTATGACGATCGAAGTAAATCAATATGCTAATCCTATTCTCCTTCTGAGCGATACGCGAATTTCAAACTGACGCAAATACTCAATTCCACGCAGGATGCTTATCAACTGCAATTTATATGCACGTATGTATATGAAGGGAGAAAATAAAGTAGAGCAAGGTGAAGCAACGCGCGTGAACTTAACGTAACGAAGATGCATTTTTCACTTTTTTTTTTTAATAAATTTATTCATAATCAACATCCGCTCTAATCTCCTTAACGTTGAAACGCACTGTATATCTGCCTTTGGAATTTATCACATTGAAATTTCCATCGCCACAATACATTGAGAAATGCGTTTGACATTTGAAGCGACGTTCACACCGATACAGCCTCGAGTAACACGAATGAGATTCTCTGCGTACCCTGTCTGACGACTATCAGTACTTTGACTACTGCCAACCTGTATACCATGAGATATCAAGTAACCCTTCTAATCCCAACTTCACGATTCCTAATCCTTTAGTCATTCCGATTAGTAAATTTTGCCTTTTTTTTTTTACTTTCCATTTCAATCCTTCACGCTTCTCGTTTGACAACTTAATCTACGCTGGGTTATCACCCTGTAACGAAGTACCTGAAAAATGATCTAGACAATATCCGAAGCAAAGAGCGCAACCGAGGACATGCATGGCTGCACTGTCTAAGCATGGAAATTATGGCTTTCCAATGGTAATGGTAAGTGTCAACTCAGAAAGTGTAACGATAAATAAAGTTACACGAGCAACAATAACCTGTACAGTCTGTGCTAGTAGAAGTAACACGGGAGAAAGATAGAGAAGAGAACACTAAAGAAAAAAGAAAAAAGAAGGCAAAGTACAGAGCATCAATGCCATCATGGTCTGATGAATCCGATCATTGTAATACATAATAATATTAATTATAATCTTTTCGATCACGATAATTATTTAATGGATTTAACGATTCTACGTAATCTTACCTTGTTATATATTAAATTACAAAAAGGGTTCAAAATAATTAGAATCATCGAGTGATATGTATCTTTACGAGATACATATATGTATATGTATACATATTGCTTAAATAAGCTTATACGGCCCAAATGCAGAATATCATTTGTTACATTATGCATAAATTCATAAAGGTACGTACACACGTCCACGGGCCATCCCTGGTATCGCTTTGTGCATACATTTTTTCTCTTTTTTCTCTTAGTTCATTTCATTTTGCGCATTTCAATAGCGTTCCCGCATATTTATGACGCTGGTGGTCATGACGTTTTTTCTCTTTGTCACTCCTATTCATCCTCCGACGAGGAAAGTAGATAACGATCCAAGAATAATGAACAAGTCTAAGCACCTATATAAACTGCAGGAATAACTGTTAAACGTGCTAAACAAGCAAGATAAGCGTTAGAACTTGATCCGAGTTGCAGGAGATATTAAATACGAATACATCAGCCAAACAGCCCTGAGATAATCACAAAGTCAGGACTCTAGTGGTAAACGAGTTTTCAATGTAAATTATCAATCAGGTAATAAGAGTCGTTGATTAAAATACTACAGGATAATCGTTAGCATAAAATATTATAAAATTCAGCCTGTGCACAGTCAACCATACTTACACGCAAGTAGTGAGCTTTTTCATGCTAATGAATATGACAATTAATTTAATAATGACTGTTAACATTTTTTTTTTTACTTACATAATTAAACCTGACGTACAATTTCATTGATACACTGTGGGATACATCTGTTTGTCAAAATTCAAGTCAATAGCGATTTCATTAGTCAAAAGACAACAATGAAAACGCCAGTGCACGTTGTATAGCTATATATTATGCATCTTGTATATGTACATATGTAATATGCATGTATGTAAAAGTGTATGAAGATTGTTAAAAAAAAATAATAAAAAAGATTAATTGAAGAAATTTTTATATAGATATATAATATATATGTAGCGAGAGGGGGATGCATCATGGTAGGCAAATCATCGTAGGCGTCCCGACGCTCGCGTCACGAAATTTCGTTTCTCGTCGTTGTCGCGTGTACGTATTCTACTATATGTGTGAATTGCTACGTAAGCTGGAAATTATGTGAAATTGGAGGGTGGCGCGCATGTATAGGACACGTGCTGATTTAAGGGTGGATGGTCGTATCTTCATTAAAGGTTTGTCAGGCACTAAAGTCTTTACGTTTCTGGTGATTATCGTTGAGTGAAAAATTTTTCAGCTGCGGAAACGTTCTGCCTTGTACATACGTAGCGTGTACTATATATAGCCGAAGATAAATATATACTCTGGCTATGAGCCAAACGAACACGCTCGGTCTGTGATTTCTGTTGGTACCCCGACTAGCGAGAGATCTTACCCCTGTAATAGCAGCTGTGTCAGTGCAGCAGCCGATTCCAAAGGACGCGCGAAAAGTGGAGACGCCATTAGGGGCGAGAGAATTTTTTTTTTGAAAATTGTGTAAAATAGTAAAAAAAAGTTTCAGGAAAGATATGGTGAAGGGGTTGAATAATTTTTAGTGGATTTTTTTTTTCTATGAGAGTCCATTAGAACGGGTGGTGATGGAAAAGGATGCTGCGATGGATTTGTTGCACAAGGATAATAGAGGACCGATGAGCATCTTTGCGATAAGGAAAATGACCTGGCCAGACGTTTTTGATGACTAATTACAAAAAGTCTGGGGATAAATTTACTCGTGTTGGATAAGACTGCATTTGGGTTAGCGAACCAACCGGCAAAGTGAGTTGGCCTGTGGGTTTTAATTACGTAAGAGTATACTTGGGGGGAGGAGAGAATTAAATGCGTGATATGGATTTTGAAATTTTTGTATTGTGCTTTGGGGCAGGGCTCCATTCTGTGGATTAATTTAATTGTCCTTTTTTTGGTTGTGTGATTCTGTCTTTTTATAGTTAAATATTAGATAGGGTCGTGAGTGGTTCGTTTGAAATTGCGAAACTCAGATTTTTCTTAATGATATAACTTGAACTTGTCGAATTGTCGAAAAATTGAAAAAAGTTATTTTGGGCATTGGTGATTTTTTGTGTGTTAAGTGTGATTTTTGAATATCGTTAAAAGTGTCTTCGAGGAGTTTTTGTATTTTTTCCTTTGCGAAGAATATACAAACAGTGGATTTTTCAGTGTTCTACGTTTTTGAGTGTTTTGCGCAAAAGTGATACGTTCCGTTGTGTATGGTACGTTGAAGACGAAAAAAAAAGACAAAAAAAGACGAAATATGGAAACGAGCCATTATTTCGGTGGCAACATTAAAATTTCTTGATATACATGTATAAACTATTTAGTCAATCGGGAACACGTGTGCTCCAATAAATAAGATTTTCGGTAAACACGTAAAGTTATAGAAGTTCAAAATAGTTGAAAAAACAAAAGTGAATAAGGAAAAGCAAGTTGGGTAAAATTGCATGGAAAGTTATGATCGAATGTATCGAAAATACATGCAACCCGGATAGATCGAATTGCCAAGACCGATTCGAAATCCAACGATAAACAGATCCAAAAATAGACATTTGGCTCAGGTAGCGTAAGAAAAATCAAACGTAAGTGATCATTGACCTGCCAATGAGAAAAGGGTTTCACATCCTTAATAGGAATTCATAGTTGGTATAGTGACGAAAAAGAGAGAGAAAGATGGAGGGATAGTGAAAAAGAAGAAAAATAAAAGAAACGTAATAATAAATCATTTTTACTTTCGTTAAAATCGATTAATCGATATCAATGACTTAACGATCGGTCGATCATCGTGAATCGATTCTCATAATACATAAGTCATTATTTAATTATTTTCTTCAGAATGCATCACTTGTATCCCTCGTCAAAAGGAGATCCATTGTGCCCTCTTGGATTTCATCCTCAAGTGCGATGGCCAACACGATGTAAACGATGTTTCAGGTATAATATATATATATATATATATGTATATATTTAAAATTCTTAAACCTTCGATTAGGATACCTTGAGCATATTTGATTTAAAAAAAAAATGAAAATTTTTTAAAATTTCTTTGGAATATATTTTCGATCCTATAGCAAAGAGACATTCTCTTACTTTAAATTGAATAACAACTAGAATAACAAGAAGGGTTAAGGCACCAAGAAAATATGCGGAAATGTCTTAAGTTCTGGGCACTTGGTTGAATACAAATTTAACAATTATTCTGCAAGGGTTCGAGGAACGATGATAATAATGATGCCCAAGCGTATTCCATTCCGCATACGTAAAAGGGTTTAATACTTTATGTTTCCGATACGAAAAAATGTCCTGATGGTAAAAGAATGAGTCGTTGACAAAACAAAAAGAATTATTCATTTCTTTTTATTATCATATTTTTGAAAGACACATATCAGGGGGATACGCGTGATTTAAAAAAGATTTGAAGTGATGACTTGAACGTGATTGAATTACAATAAAAAAAATCTTAATCGTAGAAATTGTCTGTTTTTTTATTTATTTTTTATACAAAGTGTCTTCATATTTAGTTAATAATAAATGCGTTGAAAATACTTTTTATAATTGGATTTAATTATACCAATGAAAAAAAAAAGGTTCGAATTGAATAATTAATAAACTCAAAACGAAGGCTGTATTCGTTTTTGGAATAAACAAAGAGTTCAGGGTTAACCACTAATAACCCACATAATGTCCAAGCCAGCTGCGCCCACGACGATATTTCCAAAAATAAGTCTATCTAAAATTCTATAGAAATTAGAGCAATTGCTCAAGGATACCGTGACAATAATACGTCAATTAAAACTCGATTATTATAGCTTTATTCGCAGTAAATGATTATTCTAGATATTACGAATAAATTACAGCCACATGACTCTTCGTAACAATGAAAAAAATGAAGACTTTGATAATTTTTTAATGTTCAAAAAATCAAATCGCTTCGAAGGACGTTTCAGCTGGTAAAATACAAAAATAAAAATTTAAATAGACCGAAGAAAATGAGAAGCCCAAAACTAGTGTAAAGACTTGTGGTCATAGAAATTGTATAATTAAATTGAATAAATTTTTATTAAACGATTGTATATTGTTATCAGAGATTACAAGGAGCACGTTGGTAATAAGAAAGGCGGCTTAAAAGACACCACAGCATCGTCCCCAACTCTGTCGCCATGGGAACCGTCTCAAGGACGGTGAGTATTTATTTGTCAAAATTTCCAATAAAAAATTCGTACTTTTATTTATTATTATAACTTAATGAATTCCAATTAAAATCAGTGCTGCCGAAGCTACCGACAAAAGAACGTGGGCATCGACCTCGAATTTATCGAAGGAAGATACGAAACCTTATTCCCAATCGGAAGCCAAAATCGGATGGACATCGGTATCTGATCTTAGTAGTCTGGAAACTGATGCTGCTTCCAAATCGAGTCCTGTTAGCAGTTCTGCCCCAAAGAGCCACCTGTATGCCGAATCACAATTGGATAGTTTTAATTTCCGTCGATATTCGAACGACGAAACTAGACTGGATCCACCCCAAAAATTACAGATAAAGGGTGTCATCGATAAAAGCAATGGGACCACATCGAATGCAGACGTTGAATTTATTATACAGGTACAGATCAAACGGCATAGTCATTACTGAGTGATAGTTGTTGTTTGAATATTTATGTAAATCGATTGGAATTAGACCTTTCTATCTTATATAAGGTGATCGATGAGAAAGTGTTTAAAATAGATTACCATGACTTTCTAACGGGAGCACTGCTATTGTTATGATTTTAGGTGAAGAAGACTCCAGGTACGGAATCATCGAAACCATCATCAAAGTCATCGGACGTTTCCAGTAAAAATACCGAAGATGAAATATCCGAGAAAGGTGGAAAGACGGAAAAGGTAATTAATTTTTAAGGTTCTCGAAGCATGAAAATTCGATAAAATACATTAAACAAGGTACAATCGTAGAACGAGATTGAAAAGCTGAAAGCTCAATTGAACGATATGAGAGCAAGATGTGAAAAGGTGGAAAAGGAAAAGAGCGACATCTTGCTTCGTCGGTTGGCAACAATGGACACAGTGTCGAATAAGTCATCAAGCAACGAAGTGATGAAGCTTCAGAAAAGCGTTAAGGAGCTGCAAGCTAAGAACGAAGGTATTTGAAAAAAAAAGTAATAATAATAAAACTGTAAAACTATTTTTAAAAAAAATAATTTCACTATCATCCGTATCTATTCCTGAAGCTCTTACCGAGGAGAAAACGAGCCTGGCAACGAGAATAAAAACCTTAGAGAAGGAAGCAAGCACAAAAACAAGTAGAAACGAGAGAGACAGACAAAATGACGAATTACGTTCAAAACTGAAAGCAGCCGAGACGCTTTGCGAGACTCTGATGGATGAAAACGAAGATATGAAGAAGGAGATCAGAGAACTGGAAGAGGAGATATATGAGATGCAGGATAACTTCAGGTAACGTTGTATTTTTAGGAGGAGCATTCCTTATTCAGGACCCATGGCTTTGCATTCCGGCTTGATGCAGATCTGAAGATGCATTTAGATTCGTATCTAACTCTCCTGTAGAATGACTAGCCGAAAATTCATTCCACTGAATGGAATGCTCAGCTGGGATTTAAATGAATTTGGGGATCATGTCCAATTATAATGCAACACGATACGACGGTATAAAAGTATAAAAAATAAAATGCAATTTTTTATTTTTTATAACAATGCAAAAATATCCCAAGTGATTTGTTGATGCAGTTATTTTTATTGTCAATGTCATTTATACAGGGAGGAGCAGGCGGACGAGTACACGAGTCTCAGAAAGGATTTGGAGCAGTCGAATAAGAACTGTCGTATTCTTTCGTTTAAATTAAGGAAAGTCGAGAGGAAAGCAGAGCAATTAGAAAGCGAGAAGACGGATCTCGAGAAGAAGTACGAGGAGGTAACGAGGGAAAAAACGCAAAGAAAATTTGTATCGATAGTGTTTTTAAGTAGAGAGAATTGTCTGAATAAACTGTTATGCTATTATTATATTTCAGATGAAGAAACTTGAGGATGCTTTGAAAAAAATTGGTTCCGAGTATAAGAATAGGACGCAGAAAAAGGCGACTGACTATACGACGAAGATTCAGCTTAGAAAAATGGTGGAGGATATGGAAAAGGAAATTGGTAGATACTTTATTATACCACATGAATTCCATTTTGACTACTAGAGTGGAATCGGTGTTATTTTAGCTGACTGAGAAGTTTAGCTTCGTGTGCACTTACGGTTGCGCTTTCAGGTGACGTGGTTGGGATTTTTGCCAACATTGTTGTCGGCAAAGACGTCGAGGCGCCGAATCTGACGAATTCGGACATTGGCACGAAATACGATAAGCTTTCGAAGGAGTACGAATTGCTGAAGCAAAAGCTCGAGAAAGCCACGAAGGAATTGGCTGCCGGTGATAAGGAAACTCGAAAAGTTGATAAGGGAAAATCTAATGATGATAACAAAAACGCCGATTCGCAAGGATGTAAGGAAGTTTGTGATATTGGATTCGGAGATATTTTAATACCGGTAATAAATTTTATAGTGAAGAAAAAATTGGAAGAAGTTGTCAGCTCGAGGGAAGCGGAAAGAAAGACTTTCGAAGTGGAAAAATCTGCATTGCAAGAGGAAAAGGAGAAATTGAAGTCGAAATTGTTGTCATTGTCAGCAGAAAAGCTCAAAGTGTACAATGAAGTTGTGCAACTCAAAAAAGATTTGGGTACTTTATATATCTTTATTTGATATGAGGTGTTATTTTCATTAATCATTGTAGATGTAAATTAATTTTTTTTCTTATCAACAGAAATCGCTAATTCATCAGGAAAGGATAATGCCAAGATGGAATCTGTCTTGAACGATCTTAGAAAGGAGTTGTCACTTGAGAAAGAGAAATGTAATAATTTGCAAAATGACTTGACCTCCTGCATGGAACGTGAGAGTCGTATAACGAAGACACTCGCCTCTGTATGTGATATTTATTATTTAATTAAGAAATCTCGATAAGGAATGAATTCGATTCTTACGCACGTATTTCAATTTTTACGCCTTCATTGCTGCACGCAAAATAGGTCGAGCTTACAAAAACTCAACTGGATGGCGAACTGAAGCGAACCAAACAGGAATTAGAGAACATGAAGTCCTCTACGTCTACGAAAATGGACGGAATCCTGTCGGAATTGGCCGATGTAAGAAAAGAGAAGGAAAAGTTAAAATCACAATACGAGAAAGAAATAGAATCGAAAGAATCGGAGATAAGTACTCTTAAGAAAAAAATCGTGACGTTAGAGAAAGCTGGCTTGAATGCAAAGAAGATGAATGAAATGAAGCAAACCTACAATGAACGTATTTTGAGTAAGTTAACGTGATATGACGTATAACAGATAAGAATTAAATTCGAATAAAGATAATGCATAATAATTTATCTAGATCTTGAGAACGAGGTAAAGAAGTCTCTTAAGGATTACAGTGATCTTAATTCTAAGTACACTACATTGTCAGAATTAAGGGGGCATCTGGAAAGTGAAAATCAAATTTTAAGCAGGTAAAGATTGAATTTTTATTGGCAACAAAATTCCCACTTGTATGACACATTTTTTATTTAATAGCAAACTGCTGGATCACAAACACGATTTGAGTGGCAACAAAGCAGAACTAAGAGCAATGCAAGAAACGTTAAAGAAGAAGGAAGCCGAGTGGGCGTCAGAAAAATTGCAATATGAGGTAAATAATGTATAAAAAATCAACATTCCTCAATATCCAGCAGGAATTAAAGTTTTCGATTTAATAAAGATAATCGCTCAATTTCAGGAACGTTTACGTCATTATGAAAAATCGCCAAACAACTCAATACAGGAGAACAAAGAAGAAATCACTAGGCTGAAAAAAGAGAATAGTTCACTGACAGAACAGCTGGCGGACGTGAAGAAAATCGTAAAATTTACTTGACCATAAAGATATAACTTTTACAATGACAAACTTGTATATCTCAATTCTTTTAATGTATTTTCAGAATGAAGATCTTACAAGTAAACTCAAGGACTACAATAGCGTATCGAAAATACACCGTAATTTCTCAGCTGATACTTCCGCGCTCGAGTCGGAATTAAGAAAAGCAAAGAATGCCTTATCGAATGCGGAACGCCAACGGAAAGCAGACCTCGCTCAGTGCAAAATGCGTTATGAGCATCGAATAACAGCGATTAACGACGAAATACAATCGATACAAAATCAATTGTCCCGATACAAGAGAGAGCGCGATACCTACAAGCATATGTTGGAGGGTGCTCAAAAAACAATAGCCGATTTAAAAACAGTAAGACAACGTAGACAATCTACGACCTCTACTGGAAAATCGGACGAGGTAATAATTTATGAGTAATTGAAAGTGACTAATTGTCAGTGGAATATTTGCAAAAAGATACGTAAATAGAAATTTATAATAATTACAGGACGAGGAAACGTCGGCATTAAATATTTCAGTACTGGAGAAGCAGATAAGCTGCATGGAGGATGAGCTTTCTGAGAGTCGATTGGAAGCATCAAAGCTGAAGACTGAATTAGTTTCAGAAAAATCCGCTTGGCAAGTCAAATTATCTGAAATGCAATCAAGGATCAATGAGGTAATTAGATAATTTTCCTATAAATTAAATCATCTCAAGAGTAATACTTATATTGTTAAATTAATAAAAATCAAACGCAGCTGGAGGAAGAGCGTATGTTAGCCAGTGGCAGAACAAAAATTCCAGGATTAAAAGTGAGAATGGAACTTGCTTGGCAAAAGGAAAGAGAAGAACAACAAAGACTGCTGCAAGAAACTGCGACACTTGCTCGAGACTTACGACAAACGTTGTTCGAGGTACTTCAAAGAAAATAAATAAATAATAATCAATATAGAGAGCTCCAAATACTAATTAGATATATTGTCATAATACAGATTGAAAGAGAACGAGATAAAGAACGTTTAGAGAACAAGAGAAAACAGGATCAACAAAAGAAAATTTTCGACGAAGAGAAAGAGGAGAACAAGAAGAAGTTGATAGAGGTAAAGTACAATGTTTAATAATGATTATTGTTATTTACAATTGTTTTTCTTTAATACAGTTGCAATGCGATTTATTGGAGCTGCGCGATGCGCACGCGAAGCTGCGCACGAGCAACGAAAAGATGAGGAGAGAAAAAGAACGTCATGAGCGCGAGCGGGAGGAATTGCGCGATATAATCGCGAGCAAGCGACGGCAGGAACAGAACGAAGCTCGAAACGTGAATATTTTGTTGCAACAAGTTGACGATCTTATGAAACTCTTCCCAGAGTTGAGCACCAAAATGGAAAATAAGACACCGGACACGTACACTCCTACGCCACCACGGAGATTGAAGGTATACGTGAAAAAACATAAAAGAAAAAATATATTTTTGTTGTGCTTTCGTGATGATATAGTTCACGATGAAAATTAAATTTATCTTAGGGACCAAAGTCAAGGGAGTCTTCACCAATGTTGGAGTCCAAGGAAGACATCAAGGGTACGCGATGTGAATAATACATTTTTGTTATTGTTGGATGTAACAATAAATTTTGGTTTTTATCTCAGGATCCAGTAGTAATTTAGGAGGACGAACGGAAAAATTGGAATCCACTATTGGAAAGTTGATGGAAGTTGCTAAAGAGTTGCAACAATCGAAGAAAGCTAGTGACGAAAGCAATTCCGCAAAGACTAAGAAATTCGGGAAGAGGTATATTTTTTTTTATACTAAATTAGTAAGTTTCTAGGCACTGACTTATTGTTCTCCGTATTTTAGATCTACTTCCATTGATAATGACACGTCGAGGGGGACTACTCCTAGTAGATCCATAGGTGACAAAACTCATAAACCCAGCTTGAAGAGAAAAAGTCTCTCGCTGGAACAGACTTCCGGAAAGAATGATCAAGTAAGTATTTAATACTATGTATTTATATGTTATTGTGGCTCAAATCTATATCATTGTTACTTTTTCATTCAGATTATTTGGGGCACCGACAGTAATGTCTCTAGTATGCAGTCATTGGACGGATCGGAAATGGGCGATCCTCGTCATTTTAGTTTACAAAGGGATTCCAGTGTTGACAGGTATATACATTACTTAAATAAAAATTGATGAATATTCAATATAACTATCACATGATTGCTTTTGTAGTCGTCTTTCGGGAGGATCGACAAAGAGCGAAATGCTACAGCGCGACAAAAAATACAATAAAGGAATCATAAGAAAGATCACTACAAAACTGACAAAATCAGCCAGTGTTGATGATCCAAATAGTTCCTTTGATTTCTCGATTCAGGTAAGTCAAAAATTGATATACATTAAGCAACAATTAATACAGAGTATACATTTTCGTTAAAAAGGACTGAATGATCAATAAGTATCCTACTATTTTAGACTTCCGGTTCCGAAGCGAGTATCAACGAAGAGGGTAAACGAGAGAAGAAGAACTTGAAGAAAAAGCTAACGGACATGTTTAAAAGAGGATCCCGCAGTAACAGGTGAGTAGAGTAAAACTGTGACCAAATGAAAATTATAGAAAAGAAGGTTTAACGAGCTCAAAAAAATAATGGTATTCGATTTAATAGTTTAGATAGAAAGGCTGGTTCACAAGACACAAGCAGACCGTCTTCAAGAACGTCAATGGTATCCAAGACGTAATCAAATTGATCCGAATGATCTTGAGAAGCCTTTTGAAATAAATTCATATTACGACATATGCTTGTACATATACGTACAAGAATACATGATGCCGTAGATAAGAGGATTCGAGAAAAAAGTTGGTAATGATATTCACATATGCTCGAATCTCAGGTATTGCGTGAGTATGTAATTCTCTATTTGAGGAAAACCCGCAAAAACGTATCATGAGTGTGTCATCGTAACTATAAATCATTGATTTTTGGAATTCCCCACGTGTGACTCTCCAAAAACTAGGATCTATCATCCATAAGTATCCAAAGACGCGATCAAATTATTTGGCAGAATATTAAAATATACAAACGTTATGAAAAATGTATGAAAATATTTTTAGGTCTTGATTAATTGCTAATCACAATTCAATTATAAAATTTATCGTACCGCTCAAGAAAACCTCCAAAATCCATTATCTTCTCTCCAATTTCTAACTTGAGGATAAATTATGATAGATGTAATAAATTCATGTACGCACAATCATCAATGCGTGTATATTCAACAAACTGTTAACACACCTAACATGTAAATAAAAGTCTGCATAAAAAGTTGGACGGGATTATCTGAACAAAAAAAATAAACTGTACTCATTACTCCATCTACATTCATCATTAATCATTAGAAACTATAAAGCAAATACAGCAAATACTGGATGTCGATTATGATGAATAATGACGTCAAATCCAAGAAGTATCAACAGATTTTCTTAAGAAAACAAATACTTATTCTGTACGAATTGTGACGTGAATTCGAGAAATTCAGTTCTGCTCTTGCTTGTCACGTCTCTCGTTACGCACTATTTTTTCTGTTATTCGTCCCTTGTACCTATCCTTATTCTGCTTCTCTTTTTTTCATTTCTATTTTATTTGAGCTTTCCTATTCGCACTCGCCTGTCTCCTGTATCGACATGGGCAAATCTACGTTCTTATCCCCACACGCGCGAAGCGGACCTCCAAGGAGAGTTCTCTGAGTTACCTTCGGCTTCGCCTCTTGCGCCGCCGATAGGAGGAAAAGCCATATTCTCTATCGTGCCGCCCAGTCGTCGAACGTCTCCTGGCGCTCCCGTTATCAGTGGCCACAGGAGAAAACACCAGGGCCCACTCTTCGCTGGAGCCTGCACTGCTCACGGAGTACTCACGATCGGACGCATTAAGGACTCCTGCACTCGGCTCGGCTGGTTCCGCCTACCTTCGGGCTCTGACCGCCACACGCCGCGTCTCTGGCTAACGTCATGCGTTAGATCTGCCTCTTCTGTATTATTATAATTTGTCGTGGCTCTACCGTGTAAATTAGCAATGACTAATTTATGGAAAGGAGCCCTTAAGGCTCCTAAGCTTGTTGCGAATTCCGGTTACTTCACTTATATTTCTAGTGTCTTAGCTGGTGTCTGCCTCAGTTACCGGGAACATGCCTAGTGATTGAAGGAATTCCGTTCTTCGCCGATTCCGTTCTCGTTTAAGTTTGGTGAGTACCTTTCGCTACCAGAATTTTTTAGATCTTTTGTAAATTTATCTGAAATAGTACACGTCTAGGCCTCTTGTCGCGATGGTCATTTGCTCTATTACCGGGACTGAATGTCGTTCCAATCCCTCTAAGTAAAAGTGCCGGATACGGCACTAGATACGGATATCCGTTTACCCCTTCCGGGTGACCGGCCTTATCGAGAAAAAGGGACGTTCTAACTATCATTGGCGTACCCAAATTAATTTCGTTTTTGCTAATTGTAACTATCTTCCGTGACGGTTCGATTAGAAAATACCACTTTTGTTGACGATTTTATCCTGACTGTATTTTTTCTATTCTAAATTGTTTATGCAAAAATTTTACCTGTACACTAGCCTTAATCTTCGTGCATCCCGTCTGCGACTCTTTCCAATAGTCGAAAAATTCTACGTCCGAATCTTATTTGGTCCCGCGTTTGTAGTATTACCGTATTTATTGAAAAGTTCATTCAACGTTTCTTTTCGGCAAAAAAGAAACGTTGAAAAAATTTAAGTGCACGCAAAATCCGTTTCGTCATCCATGACGTAATCATGAAATTCACTTTGAAATTCGCTACTGCTCTTTTCAAAGAAATACAGAGACACAGTTGCCAATAGTTAATATATATTGAATGTCATTAATAACTATTAATCGATCAGCGTAATAAGATCGTGTAATAATCGATAAACAGACCTCTCATCATCCGATAAGAATAGTGTTATCATCCAAGAACTTATAAGTCGGTATCTCCATGTTAGTTGGCGCCGGACCTTTACGCACGCGACCAGCGCCATCAAAATGGGTGCCATGACAAGGACAAAAATATCCTCCGGGATAATTACCTGCATTAGGAATAGGAACGCATCCCAAATGCGTACAGATACCAATGGTTACCAACCATTCTGGCCGTTGAACGCGTTGATCGTCCGTTTCTGGATGTCTTAGTTCAGCCATAGTCACAGCGCGTTGTGTGTTGATGACTTGTTGGGTTCTGAAACATTTATGCACGAGTAATACGTATCGACTCGAGACTGAAAATTATAATTATAATATCGATCCGAGAAATATATTGAAATCTAGTAATTAATATTTGAACCTGTGTGTGATGAAAATTGGCTTTCCACGCCATTTAACGATCATTGTTTTACCCTCAGGTATATCCTTTATGCTGACGCTTGTTGATGCGGCCGCCAAGACATCTCGGGCCGGATTGAGGAATAACACGTATTGCACGAGATTGGCCTTAACGCAGTACAACGTTCCAATGCCTCCGACTGTATCAATGAAAAATGGGACCAAGTTTTCATCTGTCAATTCGTTCTTAAGTCTTGCGTGTAACGCGGATGTCGAAAGATACGTTGTGATGTCACGCGCGACCTAATTGCGTAATGAAATATACGCCAGCAAGATTTCTATCGTTTCCAACCGGGAGGAAGGAATAAATCTTGTGGATGACAAATGCTAGAAACTTTAAATAGACGAATGACTATGCTCACCAAATGAAAAGAGAGACATGATGGCACGACGATTGTCGACACTCTCTGATGAAAGGGCGTTTGGGTTTTCTAAGGGTTTTCGGCGGTATTCCTGGAAATTTGGTTTTGGAATGTCTGTGTGTGCTGGTCTGACTTGATTTGGCGTTTCTGATGGGATTTAAC
>JARQSV010000355.1:1224377-1263851 GCA_030142285.1 Calameuta idolon | reverse complement strand
TTTTTTTTTTTACTTACCCTGCCTTGCAAAAGTTCAGACGCGCTTTATTCTCTGATAACGTTGCAAAAATAAGGACTAATTACCTGTCCACACGGGAACATCAGTCACGTGAGCATCTCATTGGATTGAATGAAAATACATTTTTGTTTTTACAAAGATCTATCGTCTGGAAAAAGCAGATTATATTCCACTCATAGTGCGTACGTTAAGTTGTTAGAAATAAAAATCAAAACTTGAACTTAAAAGTAATTTTAATATAATACGAATATTTTATTATTAATAATGGTGTCAATTAAAGTTATACATTAAGTTCTTAGTGGTCATCATTTTTATTTCATCTCACAAAAACTTTGTCATGTACGTGACGTGTCCTTACTTAGTAGCAAAGTTACCTCAGTGATAAACGTGATTTCGTGTAGACTTGCAGTTCAATCGCGAAAACAGTGTTTATGTCCATCGTCCTAGTAACTTAACATGAAAACAGTCCGGATCACTTCGTCACACAGTTTACGTCTTGCAATAATTACATATCGATTACGTTTTATGATTGTGTTACTGTGTACGTTTCACATGATAAAAAAACTTTCTTCCATCTTCTTATCCACACCGAGTTGGTTTTGCAATGTTAATGGTCCTAATTAAAACTGATAATTATTTTCATTCAACTGTAGATTGCGAAGTTATCAGCATTTTCTCATCATCTGGATGTATTGTGCCTATAGTTGTATAACAGCTTCTTTTGCAATAATACAAAAATTATCGAAAATACGTAAAAGAACCAACAAATGCACCAAGATTGCTGAGGAGCTTTTTGTCAATTTTTTTTCCATGTCGCCGCAACGGTGGTTTTATCAGTGAAAATAAATGATTCGAGTGTACAATTGATAACGAGAAAGTGCAATCACTCGGAATATCAATTTCCCGTTAATCTGTCAATTCCACAATATTGCAACGACGTATATTGTTTGATATACAAAATTCAAAATAAATCCATAGGAAGATATTCTCTTTGACGTAATTCGAATTTTCAGAAGTAACACTGTGTATCCTGTTCGACGTGTATCCTGATATCTAAAATTTTGATATCATTTATTTTTTACTAGTAAAATTATAATTTTTCAACACATTTTAACAGAAGCATTTGTAACGAATTATAAAAACGTCATTTATGCTCACCGTAAAATTGCGTTTTTATTTATTATGAATCTGACATCAAAATAAAAATGTTGATTTCGACCGTCACATGGGAACCGCGTGCTTGTCGAATTTCCATATACTGCTTAGCGTAAGTCATCACATCCGACGAGTTGAGCAAGAGAGTATTTTTATTTCTTTATTTTTAATAGTGACTGAACGTGCAGCGAAAACTTATTAATGAAAATTCACTAGCACTCACCATTTATTTTTCAGTTTATGTTTTTGTATTATTGCAATATTGTGCAGGCTCGTTTATGATATAGTGCAACCTTCCTTAGGCAACGATGATTCCTTTTCATCTCACTCTCTAACACATAATAATATAATAAACAAACTTTTGTTCACGGTTATTTTATTATCGATCGGTAACATTAATGTCAGCGCCTTTATTAATTGCAATAATAAATGCTTAATGGAAAATTGATGCGTAAAAGAAGATATACGTATAGTATTTAATCAATAGTAGAAAATCAATAAATCCTCATCAATTAAATTCCTGTTGGCAGATATATCTTGAATCCATTTTCTAAATATTTATTAATTCTTTAACATTGTCAATTCCAATGGACTTAAAAGCATTGACATTAACGCTACTTAAGTTTACCCAATTCGGCACTATTTTCGGTTGCCCTTTTCCTATACCAATAATCTCAAAACTTCCTTTATCCCACCGACAATAAGGATCGTTTACATACTTCTTTTTGTTTCGTGACAATATCAATTATATACAAATTTTTTATTCGTCGACGTCAGTGACGCATGATCACCAATTCCCCTTCAACTTCACTTTCCGTTAATGCCATCGCCGTCCGAACTAAAAATCCCATTCACAGCGTTCATTTGCACCTTTTTGATTTAATTTAATCATTTATTGGAATTCATAGTCGCCATCGAGTTTGCGAATACCCGTCGTAAAATCAATTGACGACTTGATCGATTGCACTAAATTATTATTACCCCATTATTTACAAACTATGCCGTACATTCATTATTAAAAGTCTGGTTAAAATATACGTTAACCTGTAACGTCTCGATTAGTGCAAACTTTTTCTCTAGGCGTTTCTTTAAGGAAAAAAAAAAGAGAAAGAAATACGAGTTTTTGAAATTTCACATCGTTTACGCAGTTGAATCAACTTTCATCGATCCTTCGTCGTCCGGATCAGCCCGATTATACGATTACTGGAAGTATTTTGATAATCGTTATCAATGACGCGTTAAGTAGATATCCCTTTGCTAGTTAATTGTGATCCGTACTCGAATTGGTAGTACTGATTAAGACGAAGTCAACGAATCAAAAGGGTAAAACATAGTAATGATTAAAAACTTCGTAAAAAATAAAAAAGAATTCGGAAATTACTACTCCTCAAATCAATTCCATCAGATATATCGAAATTATTTGAATCCTCAATATTTTTACAAAGTCGATAAATGAAAATTCACAAAAATAACTGACATAAATAAAAATACTTAATTTCATATACCGAGTTTTCAATTGACAGCAAAAGTATCTGTCCTTGATGTAATCGCACTGTCGCAAATACACTCAAGTTACGTAATAACGTTAACTGGCAGTTAGTCAGACTGTAAAGTATAAAAGGCTTACAGTCAACGTGAAGTGTTGTAGACGTTATACATGAATTTTGTACACTATACGAACAATTAACGTGATTGAATCGAATCGTCACGAAGAACAAAACGATTAAAAACGCAATGTCGCATAATATTTCCATACGCGACTAGAAAATCAAAGGCCGATCGTACAGCGAGCGTCCTGGCTTTGGATGAGATAAAACATCCCCTAACAACACGCACTCGATTTCGCACCTGACGTATAGTTTCTAAACGTTTCAAATGCGCGCGCGCACGCGTCGTCATCATCCCCTAAAGTCAGACCCTGAGCTCCTCCATTATCTGTTGATGATTGTGTCCTTTCTTCAAAGTGCCGCCGCCAACCATCGCCATACTTTCTTGCTGTAGTTGATTGGGACTGATGATAAGATTTTGTCCAGTTTTTCCTGGTTTTGTGTTCTTCGGCGGTGGCGGTGGCATTGGCACGTGACAAGAGTTATTTTGTAAATCTGCAAATTCAGGGGGCGGTATGTGCTGGATGTGATGCCTCTCTGTTTTTGTTTCCAACTCTCCGCAAATGTTGTTTGGCATTTGACCGTTTTCTTGGCGCTTTTTCGGACAGTTGTGCTGATTCTTGTCGCGCTGATAATAAACACCCGCGAAGATGAGAACGTTCAGGATCAGGAGACTGCAGCCTATTGCTATCGTTACACTTAGGGCTGTTGAATACGCGGCGAAACCATCTTCTGGTTGTGACGTAGCTTCCTCAACGGCTAATTCACTTGGGAGAGCCGTGGACGCGTTGTAAACTTTTTCTGTAGTTAATTCGAGCGTTGTTGGTTTTGTGGTTGTTGGTATCCTTTGGATAAATCTGGGCGGCACCTGAATTAAGACAAATAAATTCATATCAGCTGGATAATTGTAATACGATTTTATAGGAAATGGGGAATCATCTTAAATTTCACACCTGTTCTGCATCCAGCAGGTGATGAGATCTTGGGACATCGTCAGATCCTGGTTTGTGAAGATCAGGTACCAGGTTTAGCCAGAAAGACAATCTGTGTGCTCTATAATGATTCTTCAGTTTGGATTTTATATCTGTAACAGAAACGTAGTAATAATTTATTAACAACGACAACACTGTGTGTAACTGCGGTTCTGATTGAAACGAGATTAAATATTTGTTTTTAATCTTATGGCAATGATAAAAAATAAATTAATCAAAAAAAGAACTCTTTCTACATTCCTCCCTATTTCTCATTAATGATATTCTGTTTGATAATAATGGAGAGGTTGAATCATGAAAATTAATGGGGATGAACATTTTTCACTAATTGTTATCAGCCAGTGATACCAAAGTCATGAGGAGATTGGGGTTGAAAGGATACAAGGGTACTTAGCTTGTACACTTAAATAGGTACTTATCAATTGAAGTAAGAAGGGTAGAACTTATCCAGGTACGCCAATATGGATAAAAAAGATAAAAATGGAGGTAAGACGTCGTCTAGAGGGTTGGAAAGTGAAGCCGAGATGGTAGTAAAGCTTAGATAGATGATCTAAAAGGATGGTGGTAGGATTGACTATGATAGCGTAGAGGGGGTGATAAAAGAGAGAATCTGGTGAGTCGGAAAAAAAAGAGGGCGCCGCGACCGTCATTACACGTCAGTTTATTCGCAGGGGTGAGGAGGTGGTTGGTACCTTTCATTAAAGTTTTTTAAGGTAATGGACATATCAACGAGTGTTTTCCGAATTTCAAGAATTTCGATCCCAACCTCACATAGCTCATTTTTAGACAGGAAAGATGAACCTAAATATTCAAGTTCTGTACCACTTTCAGTTCTCAAAGGATATTTAACGGACCCCGCAAGATAGAGGGGATTTTTCAAAGCTCTTCAATCAAAGGATTATAATTGGTAAAATACCTATACTGAGGTATTTCTTGTGCACCGCTTCATAGGCAGTCCATTCAATATTCTTCAATTTGGTGCGCTCAGGCCGTGATCCTGGTGGTCCAGGATCTGGAGTCCCCTCATTGGGATTCCTAAATAAGTTTAATTACTGTTAAGTAAGAGCTTCTAGTACAAGTGTAAATATTATGTTCTTACCATCCATCTAAGTAAAATTGCTCACCCGGTACGTGCGAAATTGGTGAAGTACAGTATGACGCTTTCTGACAGGGCCAGTTCAGCTCTCGTGTAATTCTTGGGCCAGTGAGCAAGACCACCAACCAATGGTGCCCCAAACAGGTAGGGCAACTCTTCGCCATGAATACAACCCTGCCGCTGTAACGGGAAGAAATTTCTTTTAAATTAAAGATAATAAATAATTATAATAAGCAAATGCGATAAACTTTTTCGCCTTTTTTATTACCCTCAATTTTTATAGGATTAAGAGAATATTTTAAAAATATAATTTACTATTTTTATTCTTATGTTGTATAAACCACGATCGTGTAGCCATAGTCTTTTTTAATTTTATTTTTTTTGGAAATTTTAAATCCACCCATTCAGTTTCCATAACACGTGGTACAATATCCCAGTGAGTGAAGTATTGATGGCATTTTAACGACACGGACGACGCTCGTATCTCAAAGAAAAAGCTTTTCCTCCCGTTCCGGTTTCTACCAAAGATATTGAGACCCAGACTGCAGAGAGCAAGTGTGATATGTGTTCCTGTTCGACTGGCTGACTACTTGCCATCCTGCCATCCCTTTCTGGTCTAACATCAGGCTTCTCTACTTCCATCACTTGACTGAACGTTTGACTGAGCGAGGGATTTTCCAAGTGCGCTTTGACCTATTCTACCATCCTATTCTCACATTTGATCCCAAGGACACAGCCAGAACTCTAGAATTCTTACTAATGCAGAAGTCCCACACTTCTTCGACGTCTTCTTGAAAGGACTAGGCGTGGCATCTCCTTTGTACGTGCGATGACTTTTCATTTATTTCCTCAAGGTAATCCCGCATCTCTTCTCGCACCTTCGATTCCATCCAACGTACAGTCCGCCCATGAAGTATCAAATAGACGAAGCCGCGAAAGCGACTCGACTACGTGAGTCGAATATTCTAGATCACAAGAGACTCTTCTCCTCATAAGAACCAGATAGTCGAGTCCTGTGTGATAAGTTGAAGGAACATCGAGATGCGTTATCGCTAAGACTTTATAAAAAAATAAAAGCGAATGCATCAGTACCGCCGAGACATTACATAACCTAGAAAAGAAAAAGAAAAAAATAGCTCAGACCGAAAACGGGTTTGATCGTTCTTTGTCGAATATAATGGCGAAAGATATTCGCGTATACCCTTAGTGAGTAACGTACGTCATGGAATCTTAAAGGCGGATCTCGTAATATCAATGTAGGATCTATCTCAAGTTACACACACACTTTCCTGCATTATTAAGTCGCGTCTTGCTAAACGACCTTCTAATACTTTGAAAAATCCTACGAGGGATGCCATTGTCGAATGATTTAGTAGGGATACTTTAGTCAAATGATTTAAGGTCTCATTCTCTTTCTCTCTTCCCATTCTTCCTCTCTCATTCTCTTTTATATCCACGGACGTTTTGAGCCAGTGGAAGTAATATGTACGTGTCCAAGGGTGGTCCTTCCTAGCAGCCACTTGGCTGCCTGTCTTGTTGAACGAAGGGAGGAACCTGCCATTGGCTTCTCGACCCTTCCGAATGATTCCTAACACTCGGCGAGCCAGCACACGCGGTCGAAGGAAGGACTAGAAAATTGCTTTACCCTTACCAGGACCTTTGGAAATACTTGGACTATCGTCGCCATATATACACCCACGGTATATCCCCTTGGCTTGGACAATTTATAGAGGGGAAATATTCTCTAGCTGCCATGGACAGCTGGATTTGTTCTTTTTTATTTCCCCTTCTCTCGGATATCTTCTCACATGAACTGCCACGAAGCTCTTTGATTTTTCGCTTTACCTTTGATCAAACGTCGCACGATCGAGTCCCGGCTTTGAATTCTTGACATTTTTCAAGCCTACAGAAAGTTACACTGACATATTAGTTATATAGATTTTCAAGATACCAGGTTCTAACCCAAATTATATATTATAATTATATTTTGTTCATTCCAAAATTTTTATCATTTGACATTTCGATTTATGAAAAAAAAAAGCCGTGTATCGTTTGAGTCTCTTTGTAAAATGTTATTTAACGTTGGACTTCTTTCAATTACTTTTTAGTAGCTGTATCGTGGCTGTGGAAACGCGAAACTCACTCTTTGTAGAAGTCAAGAGGTATTCGTATGCAAAGTAAACCATGTGTGTGCTATAGTAGGTAGGAATGACGGTAGACCAGTCAGTAGAACATGGTGGAGGTTTAACTTTAAAAAAGAGTCTCTAGTACAAAAGTGAAAATGGAAATATTCGTGGCTACGAGTACACACGTGGATTCGTACCACTGGTACTAGTTTACATACACCTGTACATTGCATACAGAAAGCCTGAAACCGCATGTGTTTAAATAGAAAATTTCAAATAAACTTTCCACAGATTTAGCTACCAAAAAAAAAAACATGAACGATAATATACGCAACCAGAGTTTATGGCTCTTTGAAATTTCGTACACACGCGTTTAGTGTATGAATATCTAGTGAAGATAAAAAGTAACTCCACGAATTTCTCGGGTTAAGCCAAAATTACCTAAATCGTGTGTAGCTTTGTATTACTTAACATCGCTTGTTCTGTCTCGAGATTTTGTTAACTATACATTAGAATTCTTCAATTAATTATTAAGTACCTAAGCAAAGAACTTTAATACAGTTGTAATGAATGGTAACAAGCCAGACTGTATAACAGTAACTATATATTATTTTCTTATGCTTGACAATAAGTAACCATGCTATTGGAGTATATGACTTTTATCCATTTGTGATACATACATATGTATACATAAGCTTTGGGAATAATGTCTTTAGAATCAATCTACATGATTCGACATCGCTAACCAGTTATATCCTTTAGCACACACACGGGTTATCGCACCTCGTTGGCTGACGTAAAATCGATATTCTAAATTTAAAGTCGTGCCAATACCCCTGAAGCGATGTCTGCCTTTGATGGTTACTTGGCACCGCGTTTACGCGCTTAACCGTTACTTCGATCAGTCGACCGTACCTTGAGTGCTGGAATATATTATATAATTTCTTGCTAAATACATCCCCATTTAGAGTTTAAATATCGCCATGCAAAAACATATGCCTACAAGCTATATGGACAAGGACTATCCGTAACGTGGTATTTAAAATGTTTTTTTTTTTCTTCCCAACATTGTCAGTTACTTCAGTGAAGTTTCAGGACTGAGCGTTCGCGTTTAAATAGTTTAGGTGGATGATCGTTAATCTTGTACGCGTAGCGCCTCTTGGCAATTAATCAACTAGTGATGCATATGCACGTGGCGACGCATAAATCCTCCACGTGTAGCACGTATAATTATAGATTAAATTTCATTCAAAGTTTCAACCGCCTAAGCAAGGTAAAGTCTGGTGTTAGATTCCCAGGAGAAGTTTCACGAATCAGATACTGTATAAGTAATAACTGTATATCAGTCCTTTGGGGCGTTCCTAGAAGAGCAAGTGTACTATATATCCAGGACCCCTCTTCTCCTTCAGCTTTATCCGGAAACGAGGAAATTAGCTGGGAAATAACCGTGGCGATGGTTCCGTCGTGGGAAAAATTTTCCAACCCCAACAACGAGTTGAGTCGAGGAAAAAAATAAATGTTCTAACTAGTCCCAGTTTCAGGATGAGAACTTGCCGAGCGATGGAACGTAATTAAACTTGGTTTAACTGGGCGTTCGGGACGAGTCGTCTCTCGGTTAGAGAAAAGAGAGTCTATCGCCTGTATGTGATAACGTCGTTATAATCTTATAGTTTATTTTCTTTAGTTAAAGATAATTCGTAAAGACGTACCTGAGGATAGTCACCAAATTTCGTTTGATAGTCAAACACGTAGAGGTAGGAGTTCCTGTGCGATTGACTGTGAAGATCCGCGGTTCTCGTTGCCGGGGCAACTGTGTTTGCGTCTGCCAAGGCCTCTAGTGTTTCGTCTCTAAATTAAAGAAGAAAAGGATGTATTCTTCAATGTAATGCGTATATATAAATAAGGCTTAAGGTATTACCTAATATTTACAGGATGTTGAACCGGCCTCTCCCAGTCAGTATACTCATTGATAATTGTCGCCAGAATTTCCGGTTGATGATACGTGTAAGTATTGCGTACAAATTCGCGCAATATTTTCGTTCTTCTATCAGCCTCGATACCATACTGAGCATCTTCAGCAGTCAACGAGAAATAGGCCTCGGATCTTACCACGCCAACCATAAGATCGTATCTGCGATAGTAAGAGACAAAGAGATTATATAAAAATATTATGATAACGAGTTTATAGGATTTTACGATTACTTTTTCTTTTTTATTTCGCCAGTTCATTTTTAATTACAGCAAAGACAATATCCTGATATCGGAGGCATTTGCCCCTAGATTTCCCTGTGTATTTAATGTCGAGGCCATTGTAGGACTTCGTTTTTCTTTTTTTCGCTATCCGAACGCAGTCCAGTCTCTCGCTGGCTATAAAGCCCAGTAATGAGTTTCGAGTTTACATCCTCCGATTCTATATTTGTTGTTTGGACGAATCCTCGTATCTCACCAATGAAAACAAGCAAATACTTTTTACCTTTACGCGAGTGCATCCAACTATATTGGTACATCGGTGCATAGGTGGAGAATGGGAGTACTTTATAGCACTGTATCAATATAGAGTACATTCGTATATAAACAAGCGCATATAAACTTCTGTGGTCGATACTCGGTTTTCTTTTGAAATATTAAAGCAAATATTATGGCTCTACATTTGCGCTGATAGCGTTTGGCTATTTCCAGAAAATGATAAAAAAATAACGTTTTTACAGGGAACAGCGTGTACGAGCCTATTACTGACGAGTTTCAACGTTTATAGCCTATGAGGTGTGACGCGTGGAAATTGGTACAACAATATTTTTTTTTTAATTCAATATAATTTCACAACTCTAGATATTGTGTATTAAAATTGCATTTTTAGCATATAAATGCATCGCAAGTTTTTCGCGAAAACGAAATAATTGTATGCGAGGAAGGACTGAGAACGTTATAGGTGATATTAAATTATTGAGAAATATTCAACGCTTGGAGCATGAAATGTGATTTGGACTTGACGAGACTAACTGCGCTTTCGGTCAGAAGTTTAGAGAGAAGTTAGCGCCACGATCGCTTGGGTAATACAATTTTAGTATAATAATTTAAACTCGAGCAATATTACATTTTCTCGAGTATTCGTTGGAGTATAGAGCAATAATCGAAATTACGAATAATTTGTAAATTACAGATATGCAAAAGTCTTTTGAATTCGTATGAATCAGGACTGTTAAATTTGATTCACGAGTATACCTGTCTCTCTCTTACTTATTCAAGTCCCGATAAGTATGTCTCTCTCGCACTCAGGGCAGGTATAGCAAATTACAAAATTCAAGCAATCAACTGGGCTTATCTCCTCTGATTGATCGATCAGCTGATACCGAACGATGACTGATTAAAACAATAGCAATCGCAGTAGTCAAAACTAATTAGTACACCTGAACACAACAACCTTGTGAATATGCTTTTTGAATAAATTATCCGGTCTGTCGAATAAAACATGGGGCGAGCACCTGAAATTTTCCACGTGTCGGCTGCTCATTCAGAACGTAAATATAATGCATGATTTTATATGAAATTTCGACAGAAATGTTAAAATTCCAACGATCCAGGCAGCGATTTCACATCCGTACAAGTAAATAGGTAGGTAGGTACGTGGTCAGATACCGGAAGAGCAATTCCATGATTTTGCGGATAATTGCACGTCCGATTACTTTCCCAGAGATATTTGCCTAGTGTAATAGCGCTTATTAACTTTTACGACTGTACTTGGATGCCTGTTTCACGGGGTAGCTCCATTGGGTCATTCAAGTGAGATCGGCTTGGATTCGTGTTTTTACGGTGCACCCATATCAGCTCGCAACGCTTGTCGTACCTACCTGCCTACCCTTACGAGAAACACTACCCCTGTACTTTCATTTGATTTTTGTCGTTATCACAAAATTGTATACATTAACGCAACTCGTGATTCCAAGCATTTTCCTAAATCCTCGTGTCCCTACACTCCTCCATTACTTTTTACAATTTTTCTTTCTTTGAACATTCACCCTCTTTTTCAATAAAATATTCTTGCATAAGTTTTTTTTTTTTTTCTGAGAGAGATCGTATTGTAAGTATGGGACATGATATATGTGAGCAGGGCATGTCCGTGACGTGCCAATTTTTTATCAGTTTCTCGGTCCTTTGACTGGGGCGGGGTTAATTTGAGTTAAATACGTAGTTCGATCGTATCTGTTATTTTTGATGATTTTCCTTCATGTGTTTCGATGACTTTTTAAGATCTGACCAAAAATTTTACTTCAACATAAAATTGCACTCTAAAATTGCAATCTAATATTATCCAGTATGATACAATCGGTATAGTAATGTCGATGCTAACAGATCGCAGAATTGTGTATAAGAAAATAGTACTATTCGCCCTTTACAAACAGAGATCTCATGAATTTCATCAAGAGCAACAATGCCAGTGCAAATCTCAACTGTTATTTAAGTTTATTGAGTAGGTATGCAGTTACCTTGACAATTTCGCCACCACGTCTTTCCTCAATAGTATACTGTTGAGCGTGTTTATCGTGTCGACCTGTAGAGTGAAATCCTGATCCTCAGGATCCCCAGGATCAATAACAACCCCGTCTATACTGGGTCCGAATGCTGGAGCAAATTCCAAACCACGTACTGGTACAGAAACCAGCGCGTTCAATGGAACATCCCTTAAGCAGCGTAGCAGTGTCTGAGGATCACCGGCAGTCTGAAAAAAAAAAATTAAGATGAAGTAACACTGCCATATATTTTTTATTATTATAATCAACCATATTTGTCCAAATAAGTCTCCATTAAAAATCTTAAAATCTCAAACATCTATTTAGTAAAGCCCTTAACATCCTTTTATATTAAATTCAGATTAAACGTCAATCGTGACATATAGTCATCTTAGCAAATGACAATCACACAGATGCAGATACGTAAATGAATGATCCAAGGCAGGGCTGGTAGAATCGCGTAGAACACAAGGGAGGTCAACTGCCTGTAGGAAGCATTAGGGGTATCCAGAAATAGGGGTGTATTTCACAGAAATACACGTAGTAGGCAGAGACGGTCTATGTTCCGTGCATAATTGTTCAGAAAATTATAGAATCATCAACGATTGTCCATTAGGTGAACAAGCTCATCCTGAGAGGATGAGCAAGTTGTGAGCAAGGGTTAAGCATGTTGATTTCTGAATACTGCTGGACCGTGTTTCAGTCATTTAATTATTACGAAATCTATGACCGAGCTTATTTGAAGAATCTATAATATTCTTTTTTAAAAAAAAGGATTGATTTATAGAGTACTTGGACAATAGATCTGAAATATATATATATATATATGTGTGTATATATATTACTTTGATATATTATTATTATTGTTATTATTGTTATTACTATCAATGATACTCACTGCTGAACAATTTAAATGTTTAGCCACTTGCATTGCGTAATTGGCTGCACCCCTGATCAATGCCCATGGTGATAGCGCACTACCGGACATAAGGATCCCACGATGAAAGAGCAATCCTGAAAAGAAGATAAAAAAATTGATATCTGATATCTGAATGCATATTGCAGTACGTGGCAGATACGTATATAATATCGATGCATCAGCTTCTGGCTAGACTGGTATAAGGAATCCTGGATTTTATTTATAAGATTCTGGGTTACTGAAGTCATATGTATTCCACGTATTGACACGTCATACTGTAAAGTCGTATGATATTCACGTTCCTGAAATATATTAAATTGGAAGTGTCGAGGTCAATATGCGTATGTTATACATTTACTATACATGCTATACCCCGCGTTATATAATTCAAAGGAAAGATAACGTTACAGTATAAACTTGTACGTATCTTAATGCTTTGTATTCGGCATGTAATGTAATACTTGTTATCTCGCAGAAAATGCTGATTGAAGATTTGAATTCTACTTCGCAAAGTTAATGAATATAAAATACAATATTATCGAGAAAGGAGAAACGTATCTGTTGTGATTGCGAAACATAATACAATGAGTACTGTATTGTATCTCTGAGTAGCAGGACGCTAAAGTATATTAGGTTATGTAACTGTCTTAACCTAATATTCAAAGCACAAGAATATGAAGCGCGGGTTATTTGAAATTCCATAAAGAAAGTTACATATAATTCTTGTTATTTGGCATACTGTTTTCATCTGAACGACAGTTGCCTTAATTGAAATTGTTGGACGCTCCAAGGAGGCTCTGGGATGCAGTTTCCTCTGGTAACACAGGTGGTTGCATCTAATGATACGACGCAATGATAATAATGCTGTTGGTCCTTTCGAGTTTCATGTTGATTTGATTGCTCGCTGGATGCGTTCGGTTCCATTACTAGATAACATGTTAACCGTACAGTGTGGAAGTACAGTCCCGTTCCCGTACAGCAGGATACTGGAACGCTTACGTGAAATTGGGCACAGCACAAATGGGGTTGGCCGCTTTGGCAGATCGTTGCTAATACTGATTCTGTTTGGTCTGCCACTTGATAGAGAGTTTCAAGCCGGCGGCTAGGACCGATCCGTTTAAATTGCACCTACGCGAGGATTAAATTCGATCAATTAGATAGAAAGGGATTCTAGTTGTCTATATACTTTAGTATAGAGTATTATCAGAGTGAAGGGTAATGGATCAGGAATTTCGCCATTAAATCGAAATTTGTAAACCTGCTTATTTTTTTTCACTTAACCTACATCAATTGTCGACTTACTTTTTTTTCAAGATTATACATAAATTCTATGTGAACGATATTGGACCTAGGTCATGGTTCATAATATTCGCACTTCCAAGATATCAGGATATCCCATCCATTTACGGTTTGATATAAATTAGAAAAATAGAGGAAAACACCTATCCTACTCTATGTATAGGACATATTGACAGGTAGGACCTGTCTTAAATTATCTGTCAAAGATCTTGACGTGAGTTTTCCTGGTGAAAGTTCGTGGTTCAAGGAAGTCGTTCGATGCCTGCCACGTAGAAAAATGGCGTATCATTTTTGTTTTCATCAGTTTTTCCATCGTTCTTCACTTTTCTTTTTTCTTCGTGGGTTCAGTAGTATCGTCTTGGTTACTCGTTTTTCCGGTACCCGTACATTCTCACTGGAGGCACCCCATGCCAAAAAAAAGGAAGAACATACTAAAAAGAAAAGAGAGGAAATGAAAAAAAATAAAAAAAGGGTAGTTTACCGGCGCATCCCTTTTATCGCTATCTCGCGGCTGGGATATCTCGGCGTAGATGCAGCAAAGGATAAACAGCGACAGGAAGATCCACATTTTTCCAGGATGAATATATCTCTCGGTCGAGTTAGCCAGTGCTTCTGGAAATGCTTTGCGAGCTCCTGGCGACAGCTTTGCGGTTCACCACCCTCCGACTCTCATCCCCTCGCCTACCCTCTGACACTTTAATCTTGGATATTCCGTTAGTTATTTCTAGTCTTGGCGGTTAAAAGGGTTAACCCGACTTGACGTTAATTATTCAAGGATACGTGGATGCGATATGGTCTAAGTCCTGATTGCGTTCTGTACCACAAAAAAAGTCCATAGTGAAAGTCGACGGGGCATGACGAAGAGGGTAACAGAGAAAAGAAAATCCCATAACACCGGTAACGTGTCAGTTTATCAAAATTTCCGAAAAACACGATTAAGAGTGCAACAGTGATAAGAAATTACAAATTTTCATTAATAGCAATAATAATCATACGTACTGTCAGGCACGGCGTGGCTGGTCATCAGGAAGTTGACGCAAGCGGATCCTGTACCGTGGCCAATAAGAGTGACGTTACCAGGATCACCGCCGAAGTAACCAATGTTCTCCTGGACCCAGTGCAATGCTGCGATTTGATCCATCAGCCCGTAATTAGCCGGAGATCTCAAGTGCGAATCGGTGTTCGCATTCAGGAAGCCTGGAACCCAGAGGATCGACTTACGATTATTCTAGGATCTGGTTAATCCTACTTCGATTCCCTAATGGTGGCGCCACCTGGCTAACAGGAAAGCCTCGACGACAGTGCTCTTGGCAGACACGAATCGATTTCCAGTCTACTAGAATCGTTTCCATAGACAGTCCCGTAACTGGATTTAAATTCATTTGAATTTTTACCCGTCCATGACATAAACTCGTTCCGCGCATTCTATAACAAGTAGATTTACTACTGTCTACCAGAAATCACAGTATTCGTGTGACGAGATGAATTGAAAAAAAAAAGGATGTTGCATCTTCACGAGAAGACAGTGTGGGTTCTCTTACAGTAAGAAAGGTGGAAAGAACTTTGTCCATTTACGGTGACAGCTGTCGTACGTGAACGGAAGTCGAAGCGAGCTAGATTTCCGTAGAACTTTATTGTTGGCTGAAACGAATAGTACGAAAGGGAAGTTGTACGATTGAATTTGCTTACATTTCTCAATTGGCAAACGCAATACATAACACCGTAAGGAAAAATATTTTTATTCGGTTTGTCGACGAGCTGCCCTTACGGAAGGAATGTAATTCCTGACATATATTATTATTAACCACTAATAAATCGATAAAGTTTACATTAAACATGACGGTATACGATATCAATCGATGACGTACTAATATTTATAGCCGGTCATATATCTACTGGTTCGGACAGGGCCTTACCCCCTGAAAAGAGGGATGGATGCTGCATGGACGGATTTCTCTACCCCTCGTGATTCGCTACGAGTGGCAACAAGGGTATTGCTGTTAGATATATGTTATATATATATATATATACACAGCAGATCTGTGTAATATATAGTTTGTAATATTGACGACACGGGGGATCTGAATTCCTGAAGGGGGAAGATACACCACGGCTTAACTAGGATCTTGGATATTTATTTTCCTCCTACTACACACTCCAGTATTTTCCACTTTACTGTATATAGCCTCTCCTGCTTCCTCGCTCTTTTACGTTAGTTTACTGTAAATGGTATATATTTTATTCATTGTCTTCTTTCTTTATCTATAATTCAGCCTAATCAACTGGAATAACGATAAAGGCCTTGCGTGCAACTCAAATTGAGGGAAGATGCCAATTGTCTTTGATTGTTGAAGAAAAAAAAAAAAGTTTCTTCCGCTAACGTGTTTCCTGTTTTACAGTACCATTTCAGGGTTGAGAATCCAGTGCTTGAGGTTGGCTACTTCTTAATGGTGTAGGAGTCGCTCGATTTTCCTTCCGAGTTTTATCGTCCTGATGGCTCCTAGTCGCGGCCAGGACTTTTATAAAACCGTCGTCCCATTCGTCACTGGCACCCTTAATAAACTTCTTGAGCGTGGCTTCCCATTGGACTCACGTTAAGACCTATCTTTTTCGGACATTTCCTCTCTTTTTCTTAAGCTGACAAACGCCCGGGAATCCAGGCTCTGCTGGATTTTTGGCTCCGACCTTAGAAAAAGCTTCTAAACGCTTTCGGTATGCTTAGAGGCTACTTCAGTACCAATTGTTATATATATGTATATATAATTGTATAAAATTAAATTTACTTCCTTGAATCATGCATAACAGATCTCACTGGCGAAAATGGACTTTCAGTAATTTTTCATATGGAAATAGTACAGTAACGGTACGTTGACCGTGTCTTTCGAAACGGTTAGTGTTGGTCGATATGTGCCAAGGCGTGTGACACTTAATTCTAATTAATGCAAATAATAGGAAAAGAAGACAAAGTTCGGGTTTCTCTGTGATATTTTATGTTTTTTTTTATAATTATAAATATACCGGTTTTTATTTATGCCGTTGGAATTAGAGGAGGTACCATAAATTATGGATACTTAAGAATTCTATTAATTAGGGAAAGTGGAGATACAACATTCTAAGGGTGTACCTTCTTGAGAGAAGAAGCGGGTACGAGAATATAGATAGTTATTATAAAACGATGAAGGTAGCGTGAAAGCGTCTTACAAAGGGGAAAGAGAGTTGGAATTTGCTAGCGTAAAATTATCATGGAATTACAGCGAGCTCGCTTGTCTAAAGTGTCCTTATGCGGGGAATACAATTTCCAAATGAGGATTGAAATGGGAAGGAAAGTATTCAGGAAAAAAAGTGTACTAACCGGTATACAATTGTATGAAGATACGTTCACTGTGTATATTTCTCACAATGTATATCTCCTTTTCTCATTTACGATGCAAAATTGTACAAGCAAACTACGCTCGCATCCGTTCGTAATTTCATTTTAAATTATTATCCTACGATCCACGAAAAATTCGTGTCGATGGTGAATCGCCCGAGAGGCTGTTTTTTTTTGTGAAACTTCTTTTTGGTCGTATGGCAAATTTGTAATAAAAAAAAATTTTGTACAAACGATCGTACGATTAAATCCAGTGTTCAGCCAGGAAATCCTTGGAAGAGATTGACGGGATATGTTCTCGCTTCTGAATTAAACTTGCGCCTGGCGTGCGTCGAGTATCGGTTGAGTTTGCGCTAACCACGTGTATTTCCGTGACAATGAAACCCCTTGGAATATTTATGTTATGAAGTTTTTCCAACGTTCGGATCGCGTTCATTGTTTTACTGGGTTGCGTTCGCCGTTACATTTGCGACGCGGTAATTTACGAGCGTACGCGGTTCTATTCGAAAATCCAGAGAGCCAGAGGAAATTCTAGAAACGTGCACTGGAGGATAGAGGAACCCGTTTACCAGTCGTACGGCTCATACTTATTTTGTATACATATATCACTGTGACTAGTAGAACGTGGCCGTACGTAATACAGTACAAGTAGACGCGCAACAGTCAGGCGTGCCATTTCGTCACTCCTTGGCGAAAGATATTACATTTACGTTTTTCATCACGACTGGAATTTTCCCGTTGAAAATAAGTGCTTCGCTTCAGGTAACATGGCACGGAGTCAAGAATTTTAGTCTGCCGAAACGGAAGACTTCCTCGTAATGAGTTTCCTATTAGATTTCGTTTGCCGAGGTTTCCAGAGGAGAAACTTTACGATAAGTTTTCGATCCATTTTAGTCCGTCGCGTCCTTACCTTCCGAGCGACTATCTACCTTACCGACTGATTCGAATTTATGTTTTAAGGTTACGTTAACTGTCATCGTTCTTCGCTACGCTTTTATCGTGACATTCCTACGAACTTCTTCGCATTCTTTAATGATCACGATGCGAATTAGGATATTTTATGCTCCTGCGATTAGTCTTATATTGGAGATAAGAGCTTACCGAGAATTCCCAGTCGGTAATTTATGGTGACAACCACGACGCCGCCGTAGCTAGCCAGGACGCTTCCGTCGTAAGGATTTCCGCTGCTCCATTCGTAACTCTCCCCGTGGACGAACACGATTACAGGATACCTTCTGCTACCGCCGTCTCTCGCACCGGCTGCCAACAATAAGAGGATGAACAGATAATTAGAGGTAGGCATTAATAAAATTACAGTAATGGTATCCCGGCTTTGTTCTTAGTCGTGACTCTTTCAATTCTTTTTTTAATTCCTATACGTCACAATTTCTATCGTAATACCAACAAATGGTAGTATGAGTAGAGCATTAATCAATGATATACATGATAACCATATTCCCTGGTACGGGCTAGTCGTATTATCAGATTTCAAATGACAGATACAAACATAACCTATTTCTATCATGTCGTTTAACTACGGAAGATAATTCCATCGTTAGATTGTAAAATGGCTTGTGTCCATCAGTTTCAAACGGAATCATAGTAGTACTATGAACTTTTTTTATCACCAGTCAAAATCAGATTCTGAAATACCACTCAGACTATATACAAGTATCAAGTAATAGTAATACTTAAGAAAAGCTTCGAAAAGTATCAAGTAATAGTGATACTTAAGGAAAGCTTCGACTTCACAAATGTCCAAAGACGCGTATCAATACTAATCTAATTCGATGTGATATCAGCAATTTCCAACAGTGATAAATTCGATGCTAATAGGTTTTGGGTCTATTTCTTGAAGATGTCAGGTTAAAAACATCTGTAGCTACAGAAGGCTCAAAAGCCTGGATGTCTTGAAACTAAGTATTTTATGCGCATCGTTAATAAGAATTTCTTTAAAATTATAATTTATCCAATATATGTATGTATTCACGAGTTTTCACTATCATTAATCTTTGTCTTCCTCTTTTAGTTTTTGTCGACTCAACGGACGTTATCAAAACTTCAATAATCAAACGGCGACTGTTGGTACGTTGTGAGGGATTTTGTAAAATGATTAATATTCAAAATGTCCTGACACACGCGTGCATCTGTCGTGGCTTCAATTTATCGTATGCCCATACGAGTACATGTACCTACCTACATGCGATCTAACCAGTCTCCCGTAAACTGGCTATAGCACAGTTAGTACGTTCTATAGCAGTATACTGGAAGCGTAGTTAGACTATCGCGAACATGAGTATGACGTCTGATTTGTTGAATTATGGGCAACGTCCGTTGACCATAACGCGAATCATGCATATTAGCATGGTATCGAATTGATATAGTTACTCTTGCGTTACCCAATGAACCTTCTTTACGGTGCTTGAGTTACTTTTTAATTTTTTTTTTTGTAACATAACAACCGCTTTTGTCAATGCGTTAACTTATCACAGGGCAGAGTAACGATGGAAAGTAGTTTTTGATAAAGACAATTCGAAGATCAGCGCGAGAGTGGATTTTCATTTATTTTCAAGCTACGCTGCATGCCAGTGAAAAATATACATAAAAGGATACGTCAGAGAGACAGTGACAAGTAAAGATTTTGTAAATAGTTGTTAGCATCTTGAGCCGTTTGAAAACAGAAAATATTCGATATTCAATTCGTCCGTTATAACGGGGGGTACATTATTTTTCCGGTGAATAAATTTACTGAAAGACAGTATCAATATTTGAAGTGACGCGCAAACAATTTTGTGTCCTAGACAGAACGGACTTTACATATTCATAAAGCAGCGTCCTAAGGTACGATCGTGGATGGTAAAAGATCCGGATCCTGGATATTCGTATAAGATCCCTTTTGGTCGATATCGATTTAATAGATTTTTTTTTGGATCAAGCAGGACGGTATCTGACAATATCTTAGGGGATGACAAGCTCGACTATTCGTTTTATATTTTAATATCGGTCAATATAAGAGGAGACGATGACGTCGGTCGGTCGAAAGTCGTGAGATATTTTTTACCTCGACTAGCAACCAGCGTCAATTTTGCAAATTAGTCAAGTTTCAGAGAACAATTCGAAATTCAAGAGAAAAGGAGTTTGCAACTCGACGCGAAATTGTACCTTCCTTTGTTCGGTACGACGACTAACGCTGAACTTTGGATTCATTCCGGCGCCAATTTTATAAATACGTTCGAAACACGATAAGGAGAGCGTCTGCAGCCGTCACGCCGAGGAAAAGACAAATGAAAGAAAACGAGGTGGCTCGAAAATGGGTGAGAGAACCAAACGAATTCCGTGTACTTGCACGGTTGTTACCAGTTCGACAAAACTTTTATAATTCGCCAATTGAATTTCATAAATTTGAAAATTTTCAAAACGTTGTCGCTGACTCGACACGTTCTGTTTTGGTACTCTGCCCTGCTCTCGTTAGTTTTCCTTGTGAGAGGTCCCTGCCCCCCTCTCCCCCAAACCCCAAATTATTCGGAATCCTTAATTATCCTAACATTTACATATTCCAGGACTGCTTTACATTTTACGAAGTGAAAAATATAAAAAAAAAAATTTCAACCAGAGGGCAAAAAAAGGGACGTTCATCTTCATTTCGAATAATTATATTTCGCTCAACGGCACCATCATCCTCCGGACCATTCCTCGAGGGAAATCTATCCCGTTCCGGCTCACGTGACAATATACCTTCTCTTACTCACACGCACCATCAATAAAAAAAAAAAATACAGTTTGTCGACGCAGATATAATTTAACGCTCGTCGCAGTCTAAACATGACGTATTATTACTGACGCGTTGGAAAAGCAAAAGTGACGTCACCAAGCATCCTCTTCTTCTTGATCCCCATGCGGCCTTATACCATCTCTACAGGGCCAAGTGCTAGGGTATTTACCTTATGTGTATGCCAAAGGTAAGCTAGTTACTTGTTTCGCCACCAGAGCGCGCACATACCTTCATACTACAGGTTTAAATAATCAGGATCTAGATGTAGCCAATTCAGATTATACAGTAGGGCAAGTGATGAATTCTAATATACGCGTTTGTTCGTAGGTCTCGAGCCAAATGGATTCGGAAAGTTCGTGAGGACTTTTTAATGGCCGCGTGAGGCGCATTATTGTTATCATTATTGGTACACTGTACTATATGCAATTACATACTTGGATATCAGCTACAGCGTGTAGCATGTTCTTTGCGCGTTCCAGTACCTAGAATCGGCAGCGTGGCAACGTTATGAGATTTAAACTCGAATAATACGGTGTAATCCCGCTTAGCATGCTAACTATGTGTTCAGTTGTAAGTCGGACTACAGAGAGTGAGGGGGAGCAGGGGAGGGGTTACTACTGTATCTCGGCAACAATCTGAAACTGCTTGGCGTACTACTTCTAACTGCCTTCTAAACCCCCCAGCCCCTGAAGTCGTTACGTCGACGAAAACTGGCTGCGAGGCAAGCCGTTTTCAAGTTTCGTCAACGTGGATATTAGCGAGAGGTTACTGATAAGACAGAGTGGCTGTGTTACTGCGTGTGACATGACGACGAGGGTTTGCATTAAGACCATAGAGTTCCGTGACGATCAAGAGGTTTAATGAAATCAAAATATTTTCGTTGAAAAGAATTTATTACGTAATTAATGGCCTCAGAAATATTTTTCAAAATGGAACCAGGTCGAGTTACGTACGAATTAGTCAATTCCGCGAAAGGATATACGTGGCACGTTGGCTCTTTGATTGGCTGCGATTGACTGATGTCATGTCGGATCAGTGAACAATTTTGAAAAATAATTTCAAGTTTTCCAAGTATTTTTCTTGGATTTCCCAGCCGTCGGTACTCGACCTATATTTTCATCGGCCATTCGCAACTCCCCTTTTCCATTACACTCTGTTTCGTAGATGCGCGGCTGTACGGTAATCTCGTGGGAACCTTGTCGAAATTGCGTGTAAAATGGATGTAGTTTCCGAGGATTTTCTTTTTTTCTTTTTTCTTCACCTTTTTTGGAAACTCGTACCAAGACGATTCGTGGAATTATGGATATTCGTGTACTTCGGCTTCTTAAAACGACTGAATCGATTTTCTTTTTATCGAGTCTGAAAGTACGATAAGGGCAAGTATCATGTATACTTCATTCGAATTGTCTCTGAGAGCATATAAATAAGTATATATTTTATTATCGAATTCGTGGCACAGTGATAACGCGATAGCTCAACAACGTTTTACGAAGTCTGACGTGTCTTTTCAATTATCAGGTAATATCTTGCGTGTTCATTTTAGTTCACTCATTTCCTTCCAGTCGTCTACGGTACTACGTTACCGTCAATCACTGAAACGAGACTGGGTAATGAGACGAAGAAAGAAACCTTACAAAATGCGACAAGATTGCATCGCAAAGAGAACGTCTGGGTGAAGATTTTGTTTATTCGATTGACGCCGGGTGGCAGTTGACGAGCGCTCCATCGGGGATCCCGAGGCAAAATTCTCCGGAGAAAATAAGGCGGAAGAAAATAAAAAAAACAAACGCCCTCGAGTAAACGTTAACTTTTTTATTAAATATACCTATTTCATAAGATGCGGAATAGGGAGGAAGATTCTGTGAAAGAAAGTCAAATTTAATAACACTGCTTCGTGTTTTTCTATTACGGCAACTCCGTATATTTCTCATTTATATACATATATATATATATATATATATATATATATATATCCTATATTATACTGTGGATCCACCATATTGGTCCAGTTCTTATACTCAAAACTTTTCAGAGGAACAGGGTAAAGTTAATAACCCGTGTCATTGGGTATGAAAAATAATTTATCACGCTTTACCCGCTGTCGGTAAAGCAGATTTATTCATTATCGTAGTTATGAGATTAACAAACTATGTACCCTATAGATAAACTTAACCACTGCCTTCCGTTAAGTAACAGCTAAGGAAATTTGTGTCTGCGAACTAACCGAGACGCCATTGATAATCGCATTGCTGGCTTCTATATACAGTGATAACAGTTTCTCGATTGTTCCTCTCGTCAGATGGAAACAAATCACGAGCCCTGATAATACCGTCCCACCATGTATTTGTGGTTGGTAGAATTGTTTTGTCAGGTTGAGAATCCACAGAGCTCGACGATAATGGGAATAATTACCGATAATACCAGAGATAATGAGGAGTTTTGGCACAAATAACTTGTGTGTACGTATCCTTGTTAAAATTATGTCGGCGCTCACACGTACTTTCTCAAATGGTTTTCCATTAGGAGTTTACTTGAAAATAAAATCAGCTTCCATTGAATTTGATTCTTTGTGGATGCTTCCTGCTGGATAATGGACTCCGGGGCGATACTTTTAAGTACTCGCGGCTCGGCTATAAATTCTCAGTAATGCTCCTGAAGCTTTCTTAGGTGAGCATACATCATCGTTAATTAAGAATGTGTATGAAATTTATTTTTGTACTTCTGCATGAGGAAATATGAAGCTTATTAAAGCTATATGCATTTTTTTTTACTGCGGAGCATACAGAAATTTATAGGAAAAATGTATAAGAGTTATTGCGAATGTAATATAAATCTATTTGAAAATTTATTTTTTTGTAGGAAAAAAAGTTATCGGGACGGACCCTGTCAAGTTAGGGATAGTTGTTATCGATAAGGGAAAAAAAAAAGATTTATAAGGGATACAAATCGTTCAGGAACTGGTAGAAGATACTGAAGTGGGTCAGAATTTAAATGGAATGGATTGGCGAAATGGACAATAATCAGAAAATCTCCCGTTCTACTTGGTTACTTCAATATTTATTTTCCATTTGAAATATTAATATTAATGGTGTGTCGCCGTGACGGCTGTCTCCAGGCTTAAAGTCCTTTCAAGGCAGCTTCCCGTCGCTCGCATAGAAATCGAATTTTAATTCACAAACTTTCGCAGTCATTGTACGACGTACTTGTCTGTATAGGTGTTGGTGAAACTAGTTTTATTATCACTCTCGTTATCAAGTACCCACGTGATTTCATCCAAAGTCCCTAGTCTACGGCCGCGGGAGATATTTTAAATGCGCATATGGAGAAACGACCTGAGAAGTTTATGCAAATTAAACGGAAAACCATGAGGAGTGGTGAAAAATAAAAAAAATATGCTACCGGAAGTGCATAAAGGAAAAGAAAGGTACTTGGTGCCAACAAGTGCGAAGTAGAGTCGACAAGTGGAGCCAGGTTATACAGTGGGGAAAAAGTAATTTATGCATTACTTCGAGCCTTGCGTTGTATCGCGTGCACGATGTTTCATGCAAATCAGCCTTTATTACTATATCAAAAATTTTGTCCATCAATCTCTACGCCATTGGAAAACCTTTAAGATTTTTAATCTCCAATAGTCAGAGACTGTGATACAGACAATCTCAGTTCGAATGTAGATTCTACAGGCGAATTTCGAAAAATTATTAAGCTGACTTCACAACTGTAAGTTTTCAGGATATTCTGTATCTAAAATCATAGCTAGAAGACTCGAAGGATCAGGCTGTGTCTGGATCCAAGATTCGGTTCAGGATTTATATGTACCACTAGTATAAATTGAGTACAGTACATGCTATGGGAGGATCCATACGTCCAACCCGGTTGAAGTTGACTACCCTGTAGGTACCTACTCCACTGGTTAGTACCCCTCTCCTTTATTCTCAGGGGTGTTAAATTAAATAATTTATTGTGTACTGTTTGCAGCAGAGCGAAGTGCGCACGTGTGAATACCGCTTTAAGCTGGATTAAACTGTGGGTTAATGCACGAGTCAGTGTCCTCGTAGAAATCCTCTTTGATTTTTCTCACTCAGGGATTTTCACTTTGTCTCCTTTTCGTGAACAACGTTGCTGCTCGACACTGAGTACATAGAGCAGAGAATTAAGTTGGCGTGTACACAAGAAAGGCGGCAGGAACCAACGAACTGGCGAAGGTAGAAGGAAAGTAAAAAAGGACGAAGAGTCTATAGATTTACTAGAATCAGTAAAATCTGTCGGTAAAAGATAAAGGATAAAATATCCGCGTGTCTTGGAAGCTCTTAAACCCTAGAACGGATTCCAAGTCTTGAAACACCTTAATTTCCACGTGGAAAAGTACCTCTCTCTCTCGTGGCCAGAGCGAGATAGTGTTGGTTCTTGGATAAGGAGCTGAGTTCCAAGTCTGGCTATTGCATATTTTTCAAGCACTTAATTACCTCTCAAATCCAACCTTTTGTTTGTTTTATTTTTCTATTGCTTATACTGTGGCGATGCCAACATTTTTTAAAACCAGCACCGCCACAGGTATTTACCAGAAGCGTTGGAGCTCTTAAACCTTAATTAAGACACTTAATTAGCTCTTAAATAGCTCCTAATTTTCCAATAGATATTATTTCCTTTTTCACCACTGTGGCGGTTTCAGCTTTATCGACTTTACCAAAACGCTTTTATCAGCCGCCTCCCGAGGAGGCAATAGTTACCCATTTTCATTCGAGTCGTCTTTGATAACAGAATCGAAATTTAATATATCTATACTGTTATATACTTTAGCACGAAGTCTCATTTCCTTCGTGGCAATGGAATCCATTTATTTCATCTTGGTTCAATCTTACTTCGTCTTACTTCACACGCAAGTTTCTAACAGGGGTCCACATCAATAGTATCAATCGTTTAAAAATTGAGTGCAAGTCCTTGGTGGTAACGAAGATTCTTTACTATTAAATGACTCTTTGAATATGCATCATTGTAACAGCATTTCTTAATACCTTTTAACTTCTTCGCACACTGTGTATATCTGCCTTATATTTTTATTTGCATCGAATTCATTCATTTTCGAATCCTTCGGTAGTCAAGCGATTTGCATTCAAGACGAAAGAAGAGTGCTACAAATATGCAATATAAAAATTCGAGAGGTTTTCGGATCGATATGTGACCGGAAAGCCGTGCCGCAGTGACGTCACTTCCGTCTACTTAACACAGTCGTCTACAGCACGTTTGGCAATCGACGTCTTCGTGACATAAGAGGATACGAGGATGCGTCCTGAAACACCTCGTAAGACTCTCGCGCTAACCCTTTGCAAATTTAATCAATTTTCCGCAAATTTCCACCTTCTTCGACAAGCCTCCTCCAGCCATCTACAGCCAGACTCGTGTAGCTTCCTGAAATATATTCCATAGGAAAATTCTAATTAGACTCGGCAAGGCTGGAGGTGCCGAGTTGCTCGAGTAACATCCGGTGTGTGGTTGTTATAGTCAGTATAACTGTATATGTACATACAAAGGCTGGAAGATATTTTAGTGATCTGTTAATTTCCCTGGTAATATGGGAAGTTTAAAATTTTGATAAAACATCCGATTTACATGAGATAAATTTTCACCAATTATTGCATCGCTTGTATACAGATTTTCTAGATCATCCAGTATACATGCTTTTGATCACAGCTTCGGCAGTAGGTATACGCGTAGACGCTAATTCGAACTTGGAATATTGGTGTATCGTGGGTCCCTTGGATAAGGACATGTGAAAAGTTTAGGATACACGTGGGATATTCATTTCCTGTTAACCTCAAAGCAAAGCCTATTAAATTCTCGAGTGGCGTCTCTGGAGTAGCTCAAAGGAGATTCGGCTCTTGAAGCTGATACAGGTAATCGCGAGAATTCCTGAGGTATTTGGCTTCAGGGAAATTTCTAATCGGATAACATATCCGTGAAATTGGCACCGTCTACCGTTTCATTACGTAAACATACGTAATGCATATCCATACTATATTTATACCCGTATAGAAATACATACTGCAGCTACCACGTGTCAGGATGCAATTTTATTTTTTTTTTGCAATCGATGCGCTTATGCAGTATCATACATATCTGTATGTCGCTGTCTATACGTGAATTTGCTGGATTGGTACGAATTTGTAAACTATAAACCGGTAAAATATTAGTGAACAGAATATTGATCTGATTAAAAATTATAATAATTAATTGCATTCATTTTTTATGCAACACACTCTGCATTTTTATATACTGCACGTTGATTACTTTTTGCATCGGTGATGAAAAGGCAGTTTTACTTTGAACTTAAAATAAAATATATTTAACACTGTCTGGCATGTTCTATTTACTAACGGAGATCTAGTTATGCGTTTTCTTGGCCGAGTGCACGATCCGCCATTGTTTTGTTCTTTGATAAGAGATACCGCTGTTTTACACATTTTGTGGAGCTAATGCATCCATTCGGTCCAGCAGCGTGGCTGCACGTCTCGTTGCACTTGAATTTTATTTCCCCAATGTTCGCATTGCTTCGCAGCGATGTTCGTAAATCTCCATAGTGACTAGTAGTCATGGTCGGATCATAATCAGCCAATGTTTTTCAAGGTTTACTTCGTGTCACACGACCCTTTCTCCATTCCCCAGAGAAATCAACCAAAATGCATTTTTTTCCCTCAAAACACTAGAGAGCATCAATTCTACAAAATACTATTATAAATATCCACATACACAAACCCAGAATATTGTTATTGAATTTTTGCCAGAAAAAAAATACGTCAAAAATTCCCTATATTTTTGAGTATCTCACTTTTTCATTTTTATCTCCAAATATTACACCGTGCCGTTTATATCTACATAAGGAGATGGCTATGACGTCCTTTGCCAAAATTTCGTTGATTCTGCAATATTGAAATCTCAATAAAAAGTGTCACCGAGAAAGAGGTTACATTTTGCTATTCAGCAATTTTTTTTTTTCAGTTAAATCAACAAGAAATGGAGATTTAAGAAAGGGAAGTAAGTTTAACAAAGATAAGGAAATAAAGATAACGCTTAACGTGGCCTGCGCAACGATCTCCAGAGCCAATCAGCAATCTTTGGTTTTATTTATTATGACGTCACTAATACAGATCCAATGGATGATGAAAGATAAAAGCCAGTCAGATAGGGCACGAGTGCGAATTGGGGTTAAGAGAATGAATCGAGGTTGATTGCGTCAGACCATAGTGCTTCGTTCTACCAGTCTGGCATGTCTGACTTGTCTGATTTGCTCTCCTGCCTGCCTTCCCGACGGCTACTTATTTTATTGTGGTCCATTGCAAAAAAAAACTCATCTTCGAGAAAATTCATCTTACGAAGATTAAATGGATATACAACTCTGGCTTTCAGTCAATGGCGATTTTCGGCTATTTACCAATTTTCTGCCAAAATCAAGTGCCTCTTCCAAAGGGATGCCGCTTTTATTTTTTATACATATTTTAATAGCAGCCATTAATATTCCCACATGCTTGACCTTCCTAAGGCATAAAATCTGTTTCATCGTGTAATTACAATTTCACGTCTATACATATGTATACACTTAACTATCTTACCCTACGCTACCCGCCGTGAAAAACAGTGAAATTTTTAATGACACCAAACAAGCGAAAACCCATCGACGATTCAATGAAATTTCGCATCAATGAAAATGGAATGCATGATGTCGCTAGTCCGAAGTGCGAAACACTGATGGGTTTCGTCCAATTATTCAGCTGTGACGCAAACGATTGCTCGGTAGTTTAAAGTGCTCAGAGTACAGCGCTGTATTTTATGGGCGAAAGCAACGAGAATAATTCAGTGGTATTAACTAGGCAAGAATTAGGAAATTTATAATTAAATCGATAAGGATTAAGATCAATCGCTGTACGACGAATCAAGATATTTCAAAGAGCCAAAAGTTAAAAATTTAATTTATAATAAAAAATTCATAATTGCATTGTAAAACAGTCACACAAACATATATATATATATATAACACATACATACATCATATAAAATATTCATCATCAATCGTTCCAGTACTATTGATTACATTTCTATATACTTCGATAGCACGTAAAATAAATTATTAGAAAGCCGACAAAGCTCCTCACACAATGGACGGACATTAGAGAAAATCATTTCGCACTGGTTCACTGGGTAAACTCCAGTGCGGCGTCTGGACTGTAAGCTGGGCACGCTTTTCCGAATGGAGATAAAGTTACACCTGGAAAATTTTTCTTCCCTTTGAGGTCAGACAGAAGTACTCAGGTTCGATGCTACTGTTACGAAACCGAAAGAATGCCGAGTTAAAGTTACACAAGTCCATTATCAAACTGGATTCCTTGATATCATCGTGTAAGACTCTGGTTTAGAACTACGGACTAATATGTCAAGCCATTTACACCGGAACCAATTTTCACTCCGAGCACGTACGTTTAACCACCTCTAGAAGCTTCAAGCTTCCTGATATAAGCTAGTAGGGAATTTCCTCTCGGATACCCTGGCTAACCTTAGTAAACGGGAAGGAGGGAGGGGGAGGACTCTCCATTGTACGAAAATTCGGTGGTTTCTTTTTTGTTCAGCCTATACCCGTGTGCGCGGGAAATTTGAGTTACGCCAACGGCACGAAGATCCTTATCCGAATTGCCAGCGAGGCCGTCGACGTCGGATTACAATGGTTTATTGTGTTCGTTTTTGAAATCGCCGCATAGGTTAAGGGTTGAACTTGACATATCGGTTCTTGAAAATCTGATTACCGAATAATGGCTCACGGCGTAGAATCCTTTCGAATAGGCTTTTGGTAGTACTCGGGTATTCTGATGGCACTATATGTTATATATATATGTTGCCGAATAGTCCTTTGTTCTGAAATTTGATTAGTTTTCATTGTGCTAACTTTTATGTATAGTATATGTATAAGAGTAATAACGAAAATTGTATAGTGTATATATATTTTGATGAATTTTCAAAATTTTTTTATGCCATAGTAATGTCTAACGTATCAATGCGCTTTGTTCGATATATTTTGATTTTACATAAGAGGCTCTTTAAAGCTTTTTAGGTATCAATATTTCATTGCGGATCTTTATTTATATATATGCATATCTTATTACAATGAATTGAAAGTATACCCGGGCTAACAGCATCCCCATATTTGTATTTCATGAATTCTATCCCTTAGGCTCTTGCAAGGACTTAAGAGAGAGCAATGCGATGGAAGATCTCTGTGGTGGATGTATTTCCTGAATCCATAAACCTCTTGGTTTGATATCATATTCGCTTACATATATATGCTACAGAAGGAAAACAACAATCGCTCACCGAGAGGCTCTCAAGAGATACAAACAAAATCATGTAAACAGATATTACGAAAAAGAAAATATATATACCTATACATATACGAAACTTGAAAGAACCGCAAAAATCTTGAAAATCTCATTATAAGTCCTACTAAAAAATTTTCAGATAAAATACACAGCGGATATATACAATGTATTCCATACCTTTGTGTAAAGAGACAAATATTTTTATTCAACGTCTAATCAATTTTTTTTTTCGTCGATCGTTGCTCCGCAACGGCAAACTGGCATGTAGAAATAAGGAAAAAAAAAAATAAGAAAAATTGCCACTCAAAATATTTGTTATTGAATAATTTCTCAAAGAGCAGAAAAAAGCACAGTGAATAAGTGGCGTTGAAAAAAAAAATAGCAAACATTTTCATCGAATTTCGGATCTATTTTCAAAATTTTTAATTCCACGTCTTTTCGACGTCCGACTACTTACCTGCCATACCTACTTACGTTACGAATCCCTTGCGCGTATCTTCCGCGAGAGAGGTGGCAGATGAGTAACTAATGTAAATTAACAATCCGTTGATATACTCGCAGAGAGATTTAACCACTATGGACCAAGCTACGGAGAAGCTCAGCTGGATAATGTATGACCTAATATAATATTCTTAGACGGAATGCGGTTGGTACGGCGCAGATCTTCATAGGAAGTTTAATAGCGGAAAACGTTTCCCGTCGAAACCTTAGATGAATAATAATGCCACGCCATCGCGAATTCCACTCTCAAGACGGTTTCTCACACGTATCCGGAATCTAGCAGAAACGTAAGAAACTGTCAAACGAACGATCGCCAATACGTTTACAAAGTAGATTTGTAATACCAACTTCGATATCATAACTGCCAGCCTAAGGATTTCAATGACTAAAATTGTGTCTGACGACATACATAACTTATCTACTTAGATTACAAATATTTATCGATATTCATTTCCATCAACGATAATCGATTTTTTAATTACATTTTGCAGAAAATGTCAGAGTAGCTGAAGAAATCGAAATTACATGAATACTGTACATTTACCTTTTTACTGTATTTTTAACGTGGCTGTTATCTATGGATAAGATAAAAATATAAAAAATAAATTAAAACACCCATTGCCTTCTATATGTCTATCTAGCCATGTAGATACAACGAACGATGAATATCAAATCTGATAAGGTAATATCGAACTCTCGTTACACATTGACAGTAAGATTGGCCGTTTCCATTGATGGCTCGATCGAGCGCAAAGGATTATTCAATTGAATAATATCGACGTCTCGTAGACAGTAGGTGGAGCGTAAGAATGTAAAAAAAAAAAACCTTGCTGGAAGGGAGAAGAACCGAATGTGAATTTGGTCGAAGTGACTGTATAACCTTTATCCTCGGTTTTACAGAGTAAATTCGACTGTTAGTTTCAAGTCCTCATCCACCTCGATTCGCTCCTGTTCCCATTCCTTTATTCCATCTTCTATATCGATTTCCTATTCTCTTCCTGTTCTGCTACTTTCATACCTCTGCAGAAACTTTGCATATAATCAAGTATCATCTGGCCAATTTAAGTCGACCTTTCGCTATAGCATGTAACGGTATAGAAACTTTGAATGAATGGTGGGCCAGTTGGATTTCTGACCAATTTGCAGAATCAACAGCTGTCTTAGAAACGGAAGTAATTCAGTTGGTTAACTCGTCAGTTGCTATGTGTAAGCAGTTGCTAACTATTACGTGAGAATTTACACGGAGTAAATAGAAACTGTGTAGAATGTACGCAACTGAAGTACACAGTGGTATGTATATATATATATATATACACATATTTCAAAAATTAAGAAACTTTTTTTTAGTATCCAAGATCAGTTTCATAAAAGAACACAGTGGATTCGGTCTTTTACGGAATTGAATATTCTCAAAAAAAAAAAAAAAAAAAAAAAATTGCCCGAAAATATCTTTGTTCTTATACCTGACTGGAAGATAAGACGTTGCGTGATACCCTCGGTAGGCCTCGGTAGGCAGTAAGATGTTCTACTATCCATGTAAATTTTTGGAATTCGTCGCGGGACGCTTTCTCTCCGTCTGTTTTATTCGCTCCTTTCATTTCTCCCAATCGACAAGCGACTAAGGGCGGAATTCACTAAATTCACCCGCATCCAAGGAGGTATTAACGTTTGAAAATTGAGGAAGGAACAAGTGAAAGGAGGGTAGGGGAGTAAGTGAGGCGAGGAGTATGTGGCTCCTAGAAGAAAACTATATGGGTGCCTACGGGTTTGGGCTTAACCGAGGTCAGAGAGGCTGAAGCGAGTTAGACTGTCTTTGTAGGGTTGAAAATAGGGATTTGAGATGCTTGTGGGGTTAGTACAGGTTGAGCTGAAAGGGGATAGAGATGCCCCTGTGAAATCGGTGGAAACGAGGAAAAATAGACCTGTCTTCGGCCTGGGCTTCTTGGGCTTTAAGTCTTTGGACGTCTGAGCGAAGACAGGGGACCGTGTTAGGTCAGGATAGGAGCATCGTTCCTTTTCGGAAACTAGGACACGAGGTTGCTGAGAAATCCTTTTAATCTTATAGATTGGTACACGGGGTTCTGTCGCTCACGCTGTCTTCTTCGCGGTTTGCAAAAAGGAGTACAAAATGATCGTTAACGATTTTCAGTGAAATTTGAGATAACTTGAACACCTTGGGAGCTATCGTGACTGGTACATGTATTAAGGATAAATTAAATTCTTTTTTTGGAAAATAAAAATAACTAACGGAACTTCAAGGGTGGTAATACGCGAATAAATGGATATTTCATTTTATAGAAATTTATTATGCGAATTTATTCCATTGTTATTACATTTTGCGAATACTGTACCGTGATTTATACGTTTCTATTTTATTATACAATTTTACTGTAACTGTATAAGGAATTGTCTGGTATTTCTTCTTATTACTCTAACACGTAGCAGTGCCCTCTTTATGAGAAAATAGTTGTATCTCTCATCCCAGGTTTTATCTGTGTTATCACATAAGGGAATTGAGATTATCTAACCAGAACCCGTATGGTCACGTACGGTAGTTTTATCTGTTAATTATCTTTTAATTATCTTGTTTATCTTGGCTAACCAGCCCGTTGCCGTTGCTTGCGCAATTACAACTTAAAATTCCAGACTGCGGCTGGCGACGCTTCTACCATTTCTACTGTTAGTTCTAGATTGTACCGATAGAAAAATTCATAAGCATTTTTCACTGCCTTCCTGCGCGCTCTCAGTACAGCAAGTAGATAAAGACTTACATTGTTCAGACATTTTATGTGGAATACGAAAACAAAATGTTCAAATACCTACAGGAAGATTTGAAGTTTCATTTTAAATAGTCAATCTCCTTTTTTTTTGGAATTTACAAATTTAACATGAAAATTTGTAATGCCCTTGAAAGATACGTTATTTTACATTTATATGAAAGTCTGAAAACGGACGTGACTGACGAGAAAACGTACGTGCGCTACTAGACTCTATTACTCCCAGCCACGTAAATAAGGGAATAGAAACTTCCGGTGAAGTTACCTGTCCAACCTTAACTGTTCTTATGTTGGCAGCAAGAAAATAGTAGGTTAGGTAACTAAAGTACATCTATACTCTAATGCCTTTCCAGTCACTTAACTCCCTGCTAAATCTCAATTTTCCTACGTAGTAACTCCGCAGTAACTACTTAAGAATTTTTCTTTAAAATCGTCAAGAAGAGAACCAAAAATTTCAAGGAACGTTAACCAAGCATACACAAACCACCTATTGTAGTTCCAGAATCAGTTAACCATCCCCAGATTCTTCATCGGTCCAGAAATACCAGGAAGACTTGAAAAGGGCTCCAGTAAAATTTTCTTCTTTTACGTATTTTAGTCATCCCGGTTAAAATGAACGAATCAAGTCACAAGGAGACGTAGACGTGAACGTAAGAAAATTGCATTCTTGAATACCAGATTCTTTCTGCAATCTCGCTCGCTCGAATGGACCCTACCTTTTTTTTTGTATTATCACGAATCAACCATACATAGAACGTACGTACTATAGTCTTGATTTACCATAGCACAGTCACGATCTTACATATAGTAATACACCGTGCTAAAACTCATTTTTCTTTTTTGACATTTCACTGCCAAAGTCTTTGTAAGTAACCCTGTAGTTTTACTATATCGAACAACTACCCTTACCATAGTTTCATGGTACATTGCTCCTGGCGAGAAAATACGAAAGGAAGAAATATGAAAGGGGATGTAAGATCAAGGCAATTTTCTTTATGGACCATCTATCGGAGCATCCTCTATTTTCTACCATCTTAACAACAACAAAAAAAAGCATATTTAACAAAGAAAACTGTCAAGGGACTCTGTTTATGATTTTATCATTTTTTTTATTATACAGAATTTTCAGATTCAAATCTTCCTCTTTACCGTATAATCAAGTTCCCTATACTGTATGCTAATACAAATTGCAAACTGGTTCATCGAGTTGTGTAGATCAGATAATACAGGCTCTTCTAATTTTAACTACGGCTTAACGTTGCTGTACACCCAAATCACTGCTAACTGTTATTTAATTCGAGACACAGCAATTCTGTATATCGCCAAACCGTAGTAAAGTCATTAGACAAATTATGTATAACCCTGTATTATCCGTGTACTACCCAACTAATGCGGGATTTAGGCGAAATTTAATTCTTTGATTAGTACTAATACCATAGTATGGTTTCTCCCCTATATACCACAGTTTGCATTTTGGACTGGCCTGATAACGTTCATAACGTTTACTGCATGTATTCTAGGTATGCGTATGTCATATCCTGAAAACACATTATACAGTTTGATACGGGATACCCGGTGATTAATAAGTAAAGTCTTGTGAAGTTACTGTATCGCAGTATATTATCGTGTACTGGCGTGAAAAAAAGGCCGAAGTTAAGTTTTTCAAAGTTTACTGTAAAATCGAGTTGATTATCAGTGCAGATAAAATTTTCTAAATTCATGTATCCGTATCTCGTGAAAATTATATCGTGAGATTGATCCAATTGGAAATACGAAACTGATGAATTTTCAAATTACAATTAAATTACGTACCTCACTGTTTAAATAGGTTTAATCATTATTAAATACGTTATTTGAAAAATCTGAAAATTTCTGTATTCCGCAAACTCGCTGTAATACGGTTAACAAAAATCAGTCAAAAGTCGGTATCATAATCTGCATACACAATTATATGATACATTTAATAATCAGTGAGGTTCGTATTTACGCGCAAAGCGTTAATTAAAAATCAATCTGTCAATTGTACCAATGAGCCAATTTAAAGGGAAATTGAACGCAAATACATTCCGCCATTAATCAACGTCGAAAGTGAGAATTAATTTAAGTATCTTATCATCGTATCTTTCCCCAATTTTAGGTTAATTTTATCGGCCGATCCTTTTTTTTTTCAGGCGCATGACTGAAAAAAGTGAAACGTAATAAATGACAAATACACACAAATTTAAAGTAACGAATTACTCAAGTATGAAAAAAAAAATTTTCTCAAATTTGATTTTCAACTAACTTATGCCAAATACGTAGAATGTACCTATATAATTAAAGTAACGATTATCTCAACGCACGGTAGCAATTTGCCAGTAACTCTCCCTAGATCCTCATTTCGATGATATTCGATTAGTAGATAAATACCTAAATGGGTCAGACGCAATCGGCCGCACTGATTGTATTAGATACTGTACAGCACTGTATAGATATGTATCTGACGAAATTCCATAGACGCTCTTATAACAGCATCCGGAGTATAAAACTAATGTATCAAACTAATGCTAAACTTTGTCGATCGGCACGCTCTCTCCCGGTCGGTATACGATAAAGCTCCAATTCGGCAAGCTGGACCCGCCATAACTTTTCTCAAACATGGGAAAACTAAAGGCGCTCGTATACTATATGTATATAGTAATAACGGCAAGGAAAGTTTTACCGTCATGTTGGACACACTGTAGATCGTCCGGACCTAATGCATCCACTTTGTTATGTCTAGACAACACGAGAATGTCAAGCGATATACGAAAGAATGTAAAGGAGGAAGGAATTTTAAAAGAATCGTTTTTTCTTCGTCAAACAACCCGATCACCCGGTACATGCATAAAGTATAAATACAGAAAGTGAAGTTTCGAACGATTCGTCGCCTAAGAATATTTTTCCAGAATATCTTCCATTCCACGTGCATCTGACAGATGCATCAGCGCAGGTATGAGAAAATCGTGGCAGAAAGGAGAGCAAGTGATGCGCTGGTCAGACTCGAATGTAAGCGACAGCTGAACTTTGACAGGTATGACAATACACGTGCAGCTGTATCGCACGTGTTGCGGAAGCTTGGATTCAGTAAAAGGTTATGCGGATGAAATCTGGGTTTGGGTCTCAAGGTAAAACCTGGACTCTGGTTATACAAGGGACGCTATAGCGAGCAAGGGTTGCCAAGTGGATGCAAGGGATTACTAGTGAATGGCGTAGCAACGTCCTACCAACATGGCAAAAAGATATTTATTACAGCTATTACGAATAAATCGCGCGAATATAACTCGCGCGGCGGGCAGCGTGGCAAGAAAATTCACTCTGAGGTTATGGGGACGCCAGGAGCAAGATGATTCAGAGTGACAGCCTGAAGGTTGATTTTCAATCTAAAAACCATGAGTGAAGCTAAACATTGTAATAAAGCCAATATTGAAAATCAGCCTTCAGGTTTTAACCTTCCTCGTGTATCCTACTAATAACGCTAAGCGACGTAAAAGTTTTATCTCAAACAGAAAAAGCGTCGTTGCTGGAAGCACGTGGCGATTTTTTTTTATCACTTTTTTAATATTTTTCTTTCAAACTTTCTCGTTCCTCTTTTTTTACGTTTTATCATTATTATACTTTTCCACGTTAGCCTCTTTCTTCGGCATCTCTGGCCTCTTTGGTTCGCGTGCCTTCTTTTCCCTCTTGTTCTTATCTTCTGCCAGTAACGTGACTAAGCAGAGCGACCTTAAGGTCGACCTATTCCACCACGACCGGCAATGTGCTTTCTTGGCCAGTCGAGAAGAATCCTTCGGGCTGATTCGCAAAAAATCGCGGCATTAATCATTCGCGCTAACGAACGTGCTGGAGACAGCTATGTAACCCCATCTCAAAGCTCAGGTCTTCCTCGTTGCACCGCTTCTATTCAGGTCAAATTGAGTCGCTTCTCTGATCTCATCCGATCCTTCGCACCCCAAGGCGATAACTCGCCGAGCCCGTGCCTAAGTTCGATAACGTAAAATTTTTAATGGGGAAAAATTGTTTTCCCTATAACCACGCCCAAGGCGGATAATAGCCTTTTTGAATGGCCGGTGTCATACCTCGGGCATTAATCATCATGCTTTAAGCACTTGCTGTCGCAAGTACCTCTATCTATCTAACCCTTTTCTCTTTGAAGGAAAGTAATAATATCGTTGGTTCTGAAATATTCACGAAAAATCTACCTCTCGCACAATGGAGAAAGTTACTTTCACTTAATTTTACATAAAATCGTGAAAATTATTTAATCTCACGTGATTTTTGGGACTCATTTATCTTCCTGTCTCGTTCACGTGATAAACGTTATCAACTGATTATATATTTTTTTTTTTATAGAAGCGTATACCTAGTGTGCTGTTTCATAAAAATGGTGTTTATGGATAATGAATTTTTATCAAAATTTGATATTCGGGATAAACGGTTTTTACGATTTTCGTAAGTTATCACGTGGAAAGAAAACTAATGTACTTTCTAATGTGTTATATATATAATTTTCTATTTATACAACATGAACCCTTGCGTTAACTTTAGTTAACTTTACGATTTTCCTGTCCAACGGGGGTGCTGTTAAGTTTTATTACAACCCTGAGAGTTACAAGGGTAGAGCATGTATATATATGTATACATATAGTAGGCAATAGGATTGGTACGATTGGTGAGAGCTATTCTACTACGAAAATTTATTTGATCGCCGATCTAATTGAAACCTTTTAACGATATACAATAGCCAAATTATAATTGAGGCCGCCGAATTAAATAGGATTATTAAATTGGAGATTTAGATAAAATCTAATTATTTAAGATTTGCAGCATGAGTGGGATTTTATTTTTTTAATATTAAACATTTTTATTTTTATCAAGCATTATTCAGCCATTCGGGTATCCATGTAAGAATGATCGGCAGGATATTTTTATACTCGCTGACTTTTGAAACCAAAAAATTTTCCCCATTCAACGTCTTACGTTAGAACGTGCATCCATCATTCTTTACAGGTTAGGTAAGACAGGAGATGTCAGGAAGCGCATAGAATTGATTATCTCGTAGAATACAATAACTTTATCTATTATCTGGCATTTATATAGGGCGATAACTGAAATGGCCAAGGGATTCTGTGGAAATAGTTGAGACGAAATCGGACCTGTTTTACGCCTCTGGACCAATGAGACTAACCGTTAAAGCAATTTCATCTTTGAAAGAATCAAGATTCAATTTATCCCAAAACTTCGCGAGATTTTCTATCTCATCTTCTTGGATCACGATAGGCTTAATCGTTCGAGAATTGATCACATTCGATTGAATTGATTCTCCCATTTGAGATACAATAGAATCTTTTTATTTTATTTTTTTTTTGGGAAGGAGGAATATAAAGGGCGTCAAAATAAAAAGCTTGTCGATAATATTTAATGGTGTTGCTATATGGTCTATTAGGAATAATACGAGATAATTTTCAAAGATTTCTCTTGATACATCGAAAAAAAAATTCAAAAATCGTACTTTAGAAAAATTCAAAAAGAAAAAAAAAGCACCCTTTATCTATGGGTAATGGTGAGGGTGTCGGTATGTACACGTATAGTCATGAATTCCGGGACGGTGCAACAAAAGAAGCCAGGCAATTAATTACAGCATCCTAAATCAGTGTCGACACAAAAAATCTTGGGTGAAACGAGGGTCTTTTCAATGGATCACGCCCTTAAGCGTTTTGGCTTTGGTTATTAATTTGATACTATATATATGTATATATATAGGGCGTAATAATTATCGTCGAAGATCAATGATGGGATCCTATAATTTATTATCATATTTGCTAATTGTAATTTTAACTGACAAGTTGAAAGTCTATGAAGAGTAAAGCTCAACCCACAAATAAATCACCCCAAAACTCCTGTCACTACACCATATGTATATTCGAATCCCCACCATATTCGTACTATGATTTACC
>JARQSV010000355.1:1158985-1214246 GCA_030142285.1 Calameuta idolon | reverse complement strand
AAAAAAACCCAGAGGAAAATAAAGAGACAAAAAATCACTATTGAGCTAGACTGTCGCATAAATAATTTTCAATGAATCATCAATGAGCTTGTACATAACTATACGATAGCCAATCGATCACGTCCATCAGAACCGAGTGACATGTTGGTACCACACAAGGTGCATAGACATAAACCACATAGGCACTTGCATAACACGTGCCTCGACAGTATATCGCTAATCATAACTTGATGTTCCAGCATGCATGGGCAACATAATCGTGCATAATAATTATGACGTCATCAATTAGAGCAGAGCCCCTGACATTAACGCGACCCTGCACGACCGCCATATTTCGCAAGGATATTCAAGGACCCAGAGAATTCCGAAGTCGGACAGTCGTACGACCTGAGATAAAAGTGACTGATTTTTCAAAAATACGCATAACAATGTAATTAGGAAAAAATTGTTCATGCAGTGACGTCGCATCGTTTGTGCATTATTCTTGGCCTCGATAATATGGATTCAATACTTTTCGTTAGAGGAATTCACAGCACTCCTGTACTTGGCGTAGTGTTTTTTTGGGGGGGACAGTCAATTGCACAGGAATGTAATAAACTTGTAAATTTGTAGTTTATGGCTCAACGTTCGGAAAGGTGGAATTGAAAGATTCCGAAGTTTCTCAAGTATTCCGACAAGACGTAAGACGCGAGTTATGAACCTGTTATAGTTCAGAAGTAGTAGCACAGGACGGAGGCGACGGGAAGTGGTTAATTTAATTTTTGACTCCTTCCCTTAATTATCTTACGTTGGCCTTTGATTGTTTTGTATGCTCGTTGTGTTCGTTAAGTTCAGCGAGGTAGAGAACGGCTTAAAGTTTTTTTTTTTATTCACTGACGCGACTTTTACGTTTATTTTTAAATTAAAAGGCCGCCTGGAGCTGGCGTCGGAGTGAATAACGTCAAAGCGAGTCTGGGACAAGTCTGGGAAGTTTTTAATGGCAGCGGACAGTAGCGAAGGACGACTAGAATATTATTTTTAAAAAATATTTTTGATTTTTACTTTATCAGAACGACGAATTTCATTTTCAATTCAATCTTTTATCGTAAACCTCCGGCTGGTTTTTTATGCCTGACTAAGACCTTTTCATTGAAAACTAAGCCTGACGGCTATTAATGCCGGTCGCGGAATCGATTATCTTCAATGTAATCGATCAGGATGATTGCTTGAGAGCCAATTTGTTAAATTCAACGAGGTAGAAAATTTTGTGCAAACCCTCGAGTGTCCTGGACGGATTGGCATCCCAGGAATGGTCTTGTCAATTTGACCGCGTCGCGACGCCACAGGCTTGACGATAATTTCGTATTTGTTAGCATTACGGGGTTGCGTCCCTTGCATGTACTTTGATCCTATTGATTCGACGATCAAATTCCTATATATGTATACATGTGCGTACGGGACGTGAAAATGAAATTTTCTGAACAAAAATGTAATAAACATCATTTGTCTCTAAATGCATGTTTTAAGGTAAATTTTCAATACTGACATTGCCAGTAGAAAAAAAACTGATAAATATATGCGAAAATTAATTGATTCAAAAATTCTTCTAATTAATTTTCAAGCTATAATCTGGTAAATTTTCAAGAAAAAAAACCGCTGCATAATAAATTTCATTTTTATAAAATAAATACGCGCTGCGAAACTTTGTTTGTTCAGAGCGCCGCTATCTCTTGCAGTCTGCAAATGGCGCGCGTTACTCTACTAAAGAAATAAGAGCGTGTAAGATGAATAAACTCATGTAAATAAAATTTTTCAAAATATTCTTTTCTCTATTAAACATTCCATTAAGCAAATCCCACGCCGTTACGTTTAACGCAGCATCCGTAATTGGCTGTGATAATCAAAACTGTTTCAAACGAAACCAATACGAGTATTTGAGTGCTCGATGAAATTGTACAATTTCCAATTCAATCATTCTGTCCATTAATTCTCACGTACGTGCAATACGCATGGACACACATCGACATCAAAAAAATTACTAAATTAAGATAAACGTCGAACCGTACGAATAATGAAATTTTATAGTGAAAAAAGAAATATATAAAAAAAAATTTCCGATCTGTTACAATCGATAATAAAATTTCTCAAATCTTTCTTACATCTACACTGGTGTACTTTCCTATGTCTATCCTTAGACTGTGTGTGGTAAAGAGTAAAAAAAAAAATTACAAAGATAAAAGGTAAATGGAGAGTATCCGAAAACAATCCATTGTCCTCTGTCTGACCAGCAACATAAATATCTACTGGCATGTCCAGTCCTGGCATGATAAACTGTGCATCTCGTATTACCGATCCTTTGCTAAGCTTTGCCAAATCTCACTAGAGGCTTCCAGCAGCCTAGTACGAACCAGTTCGATAAACGTTTTATATATATATATATACACATCAGCCACATACAAAGCCATTACAGCTACAAAATGAACGTATAGACTAAAGAAGAGTAGTCGGCAAGAGATATTGGCGTAAGAAACGTCGTGGTTTGCCACACGGATAGTTTTGCCAAATCCAATATGGTATCACTGCTACTTCCGTGGGGATACAAATCGGCATGTTACGCATAGCTGGAATTTCAAATAAAATAGGTTTTCGTTGAAAATTGAAGAGACGCGAAAGATGAAGGGACGGGTGAAAGATAATTCAGTGTACATTTCTCGGGAATACCAAGGAAGTACAGTCTGAGTCGCAGAGCGACGTAATATCATTCGAACAAAAAGACTCGTACGTGCTTTATATATATACAATATATATATATATATTTTCCGGAAAGGATGATAAATCTTGATGGAATTTGTAATTTAATCCAGGACAGAGGAAACGCCAGCATCCGGTACGCGATTCACGTCCCTCTACTGACTGTACGGCCTATATGTAGTCTACGAGTAATGGCAGACTGTATATTGACTGACGACAAACAATTCTAAATTAACATTATACATACCGATTGACACATTACATACCGGGTGTCAAATAAGTACGATCTAACCTGACTACTTGAACCCTTTGGTATTACGTAACGAAGACAAAGGTAACGCGCGACGACCCAGAAACCCAGATAACAATGTTATCGGTATTTTCGTATTTTCGATTTAATCGTATGAGAAAAGTAGGGGGGAGAGTCTGGCGAGACACTTTTATCCGTCGTACGTTCAGGGCCGCATTAATCCATCAGTATTGTTTAAGGGCTGTTAAACGGGAGCTATGGGATTTCTGATCTTGCAGGCAGCTTCGGGCTCGTACGAAATGAGAGAAAATAAAACATTCTCCAGAATGGGGATGAATTCTGATCCGGATGGGTAAAGTGGTAGCGAGGGATGTTAGAGGGGGGGCAGTACACACTCTGTGGGAGGGGGGAGGGGGGGGGGGCGATGGCGTAGACGAGAAAATTTAAAGGCATAGAGTGACATGGGAGGCTCCATTGTAAAACGAAGGTACCTAAACGCTCCTAGGTCTTCTTGACGACTAAATAGACACCCCTGGCGTGCACGGCCGTCGTAATAAGCGAGGCCTGTATCCCGTTAGGTATAGGATTTGCGCGCTATGACTTTTATGAGAATGTTCGGAGAAGGAGAGAAGGCGGAAGGTGCGTCGGTAAAGAAGGTCTTTATCGTCGTTCCAACCACCGGAGTCTCGCCTCGAATCTTTTTTTCTTTCTCACCCCGTAGCGGCGATCCTCCCTTACTCTTCGTTACTTATATTAAAATAGGATATCGCTGTTGGCTTATGACGTTTCTGGTATACCGTGTATGGAGGAAAAAAAAATTTCGAAATCCTCCCGCCACCCATCAATGCTAATCAAGCTCGATCGCTCCCACCCGATATACAAATGCTAACTGGGTGCCGTAAATATATTCCGATCTCGTAAAATCCTTTTTCGACATCCTGATCACGTCTCATCGTAGTTCTTAATTTGCCAATAACGATTTTTTCGATAAAAAATGCATTTCAAGCGGGTAAGCGTCGATAACTTTTTTTTTTTAACTGAAAACTGAATTTCAATGTGGAATTGATTATCAATGTGAAACTGGACTCATGTGGTCCCAGTCCCATTAGTAATATATATATATATATATATTAATTTTTATATCGATGCTTTTACCACTTGTCAAAATTGTACGGGGTGTAACCATCAATCAACGATGTACTTAATAGACATTTCACTGCCGTTAATTAACACGCGCACCCTCGTTCGGACGATTTACTATCCGCCACTTGCAATCCGTCAAATTCGTTGGCGCTGGTGTCAATTTTACTCTGTGATTTGTCATCGATTATCCAATTGGGCATGAAGGACATTAAAAAAAAAAAAAGATAGACAGTTCGTTTTAAATTATTTACAAAAATAACAATAATAGTTGAACGTAATTATTAATTACGTATCAACGAGATTTTTAATTAATATCAATATGTATATAGGTATATTCGCTTAATGTGCCATGCATGACTCTATAGTATTAACCTAACGCAATCTCATTAAACATATACCGGATTTTTATCAGGTACTTGTAATTAATTAAATAACGCTACAGCAAGTCGCCATCTATAATAAAACACGTTGCCGGTTGGCACTAGGTAACCGGTAGGTGATGCCGGCACGATTAGCGGGTTGTTTCGCCTCGCGTAAATGTAAACGCGATAAATATCTTATCAACCAAATAAATTAGCTGGGTATAAACCCGCAGTTGTCGTAAAGTAAACGTCCAATTCGAAACTAGGTTGCAGCGATTGGCCGAAAAGTCGAAATTCTTAAGCAGTAAGTTTTGCCAATTCGACATAGCGAAAAGAGATAAGAACTAGAAGAAAAATATAAAGAGTAATTAAATGTTTAAAAAAAAAAATTTTTTCCTTTCCTTCTCATTCTCCGTTAAGAATTTAACACAATTTTTATACGGGCTGTGTGCTCGTTATGGAAACTCGCAAAAATTCCTTATGTCAATTATTCGCAATATTTTTGTCAATCCATACAATCGATTTTTACGTATCAAATGAAATTGGCTATGAATTTGACTTACGATATACGTTTCCTCTACAATCGCTGGTTTATATATGTATAGTTTATATACGTAACGTATGATGATTTTTTTCTCGAACGAAATGCTGCACTATACTATTTTCGAAGGTAAGACCGCTTTGGCTATAGGTTACAGTCATTGATTCTACTTAAGTCGATGTCCATAGTTCCCGTGGGACAGTTACTGTTCGAATGGCGCTAACTGACTAATCCTATTTATAGATAGATTCCTAATGAGCCTTGGGGAAGACATTTGTATATACAGATATATGAGAAAAATATTGACTGTGTATAAAAATATTAACGTACGGTGACTAAAAGTGTATTAAAATGGATAACTAGGTTAAAGCAGGCGACAGAACTTTTGAAGGAAGTTAAGGAAGTCTGGCTATGTCTGCCAACGGCAGAATAATTTTCTGCTAATTAATACATTTAGGATACATTATAAATGAAAACATACTACTACGAGTAACTGAAACACGGTTAACCGTCACTAACTTCAACATGGTTGATGGATAGGTAAATGCAAATCTAGACTGAAAGTGGTAGATTATTTTTTTTTCGTCCCGTACTAAATATTGAATTAAACTTTGCTAAAAATGTCACGTGACACTTATTTTATCTCTGCGCAGATTTTCTTGTGATTCTCGCGAATACCATTAGGATGAATCGTTATGATTTTTTGTTTAAATGGAAATACGCAAAATCTCATGTATATCGGTATCTCCGTAAATCACATGTAATTTTCACAAATAGATATACAGTGATACTATGCTGCATTTGTTCAGAGCTCTAATTGACATTAAAAAAGAAGCAAGCTAAAGACCAATGATTAGTGACAAATTTTTTTTTTAATACATTACGTGATATTTCTTAAATCTAATTGGTCAGTCAAAATGAAAGAAAAAACCCGGTATTCCTCACGAGAGACAGTTAACAACGTAAGAAAACGAAAGAAATGAGAATAAAAATCCCTCCCGTGAAAAAAAAAAAACAGGGAGTACAGAACACACATATAGAATACAAAATACACGGTGTATCCTTTCGAAAAAAAAAAAAATAAAAAAATTCCCATCTCCGGCATTCAGTTCAGCGATCTCGTTTATTCCACCATTTCGCAGGCTTTGCCAGTTTCGCACGGAGGATTCTGGCGTACGAGTGGATTTGCTACAGGGTGAGTACATAGCAAAAGGATAAGGCAACCAACCAGACACAGAGGATGAGTGTATACCGGGGCTCTAGGAATGCGTGGATACTATAGCAAATACACAAGTGAGATAAAAAAGAAAAAAAAAATGACTTTCACATAGATGCGCGAACTAAGGGATTATATATATATGGTGTATTTTTATAATGCCACTTACCCATCCACGGTTCTCCCATGCTTCATCCTGCACCAGCAGTAACGGCTTAAACCATTAAAGGCTGGCGAACCAAAATATTCAACCCCGTTTCTTAATTTGCAAATACTTCGCAAAAGGTCCTACATAGTTGCGGGAGAAAAATTTTCGAAATTACCGATTTACAAATAATTGAGGTTAACTTCACTTTCCCAAGCCGGCTTGCGCAACGTGCACCTTTTCCTTGCTCTATCTACTCCCACGGCCATTTCCCCTATTGGGCTCTTCAGCCAGCTCCCAAAATTTACCTTTCATTCCCTCCACGCTGCCAATACTACCCCCTCCCCTCACCCCTCCCACATCAACCACCCCTCTTCTCGTATATCCCACCCGTCATCCCTCATATTGCACAGGTAGATGCACCTCCGGTAGCGGATGTATCTTCTCAAGCTGCGTTACTATATAGGCTGATATACTGACGTCATTATAGTATACCGGATGTCCGCTTTGGATACACTGATCGTCGAGCCATGCACAGTTTCGATCGGGTTCGAATCCCAGCTAAATTGCGCAATCGTCGATTGCAATTTATTGAACAATAAGTATCCTTATAGATCGATATTAATTGATTCCGGATAAATTATTCATTAATGATTTACGACTCCTGCGAATCGAGATACGTACACCTGTGTTTTCTATTACCGAATAACGTTACGAAAAGTCGATTTGATATATCGATATAATTTTTTTTTGAATCTCCGTATAGATCGTATATCAAGCCATTTTATTTACACTTGTTTCGACGCCATTTTCCATTATAAAAGTCGATAATAGAAACGAATAGATTACACTCTCTGTATTCCGCTTTATCTAACCGGTCGTCCTTACTGTACCGGGTGATGAATTATTCTCGCGAGAGAAATAAAGCCGTCTCTAAGTTAATGGATAATATCGTAATAAAAGAGAGTATAGTCAAAACTCGAGAGTTTCTTACGTCTAGGTTAGATGATGCTGCGCGATGCTTCACATACAAGAGTGCAGGTGGTATAAAGTTCGTCACGGCAATTTTTAATGTGCTCCACATTTGCCCGTCTGGGAAAAGTGCACTCGACAAAAATGACCTATAATACATAATGGACGAGACTGCGAGTAATCGATATCCGTAAATTCGTCTGGCAGTCAGTAGCAGAGCTCTTGAATATCTAGTGTGTATATACATATATATAGTGCGTCCTATTAAATATATATATATATATAGACAGTGATAAATAAATCGTAACTCGCGAACAGCTACATAAGATTCAACCGTTAACAATGCACTTGTTAATCCTGAATATTCCCGCCTCCTCGAGATGCTTTATCGTAATTTCGTCTCTGACTGTACTCGCTGTAGATGCAATTACGATAAATGCACTTCGAAATTTCGAATTTTGTCAGACAGCATTACGAACAAAATACCAGTATTGTTCCTCAAATACGTAATTGCATATTATTATTAAGTTCTGTAGGAATTCAAAAAATACAATCTAATTTCGCATACCCGTCCAGGCACAATTACCATGTAATACGGAAAAGCCAGTAACTGTATAAAAACATTTTTTTTATAGTTCTCCACACGAAGGATTATAGCTAAAATATTTAACGTTCTCATCTCCCCTGCAGTATTTTCCTTGATTTTTTTTTCCCTCGTAAAGTCGTCGAGGATAAATCCTTTGGGAGATAAATCAAATAATTCAGTTGATTTTGTACATACACGCTCTATGTATAAACGTGTGGTGTGTGTGTATATATATATAATTGGATAAGAGTATAGCAGATATATGTATTAAAAAAAAAAACATGAAACCCTTAATAATCGAGTATGACGTCATAATACAAATATTATCTAAACTAACCGCGAAGCAAATTGAATATACAGGGTGTACTCTGAAAATTAACATAAAGTATACCTGAAATTGTTCACACGTTCGACAGTATAAATTTAAAAGAATTTTGATAGAACGTTATAACAGCGGAAATAATCTTGACGCGTATGGATTTTCCGTCAAAAATAATTAATCAGACTATCTTGATACGGTTACTCGTAAGAGTGATGGATAACGGCACTGGGTTATCGCTGAGACAGGGACTGTAGCTATAGAGGGGCATAAACACATTTATAAAATACTCAACGCTATCCAAAAGATCTTCTCGTCCTTTCTGGTTCTTTGTATTAAATTTTGTAGACCTCTCTTACCGTAACAAACTATACATATATTTACTTTTAGCTACCCACAACCGCAAACCTCATTCCCATTTCGCTGAGGTCACCGTAATTTTGGTGTACGCGCGATATCCCAGGCTTCAGGTCAGAGGATTGCTCGTGCTGCACTACGGCATGGCGAGTTCAAAACTTAAACACGTGAATTTGTCCGGAAATCCCTTGAAAGCCGAGATTGTGTGTAGCGGCTCAGAAGCTCTCGTAGTATGGACTAGACATAATGCCTAAATCAATTCTGAGCTATAGTAACCACAGATTTTCGAACGCTTCCGGTGTTTCATTGCCTCGGAGTGGGATAAGTACTTAATAAATATTCTATTCGCATTTCCTAATCCCGTTCGAACGTATAGTATACATATAAGCGAAGAATAACATTTCGCGGTTTGACGCGGGTTAAAAGGTGCGCGCGCAACCGTCAGTGAAGCTCGAACAGACAGAAGAGCGTTGGCGTATAACTGTCAAAAGCAGAGAGCCCTCTTCGCTCCATCACAATCCTAAAAAACAAAAATTCCAAAGGCTAACATGCCTAGGAGAATTTACGACGTGGCAGTAACATTTCTTGTTCATATACGCGAGGAATACGCGCGGTAGCAAGAAAAAGGTGAAGCCTCTAACGAGCAATTCACGTCCAATACACGATTTGGTTAGCCCCGTCGGTCAAGCAGAATCCGTCACAACCGACGGAGCAAAGCCCTAGCTTTCGGAGAATTTAAATAAATAAATAAAGAACAACTCGCAATTCGTATCTAACAGGAAAAAAAAAAGCGAGCGAGCCAATTGCTCCCAGCGAGTATAAAATCGAAGTTCTAGTGACTAATATCTCTAAATTGTCAATATTCAGAAAAAAATAAATATATACGAAAAAATTGACAGCAATAAATCGTATCTGCTTCAAGCGAATATTTTTCGGTATTCAGAACGCTCGCTGCAAAAAGGTCGACATTTATCTCTGCATATGAATACACGGCGGACATAGGATTTTCATAACAGTTACTAAACTGTCTCCCGGTACGTGGGGAATTCTCCTGGTGTATGTTTTAACGTACACTAAAACGGCACTGCGAATCGTGTTTGGGAGTTTAGATCTGCTGTTTATACGTAACTCATTATAAGTAACAGAGACCTACAGCATGGCAGTCAGTGTTACTAGGAGATAAAGGATACTATTAAGTGACAGGGCTATTTTGTTCCTGTCCACAGCAAGAAACAAAAGCCTCTGTCGTGTTTCGAGATAAAATGGAAATGTGTAGCAGACATTGCTGGGCACTGTTGCTTTTGTGCAGAACTCTGGCGGTTCATGAGTTATGCCAAAAAGCCGGAAAGATCCTTGCTCATTTTTCACCCGAAGTCAAAGTAGCGCACAAGGTAAATTTTTTTTTTTATTTTTCTTTACATCTTATCGATCCTCCGTTCTGGTCACAGAGTATATTAATATTTGTCGACAATCGTATAACGTATTCGAAGCTGACCCGGGAAATTCAAAAGAGGACTGGACGTTAATATTAAATATGTTTCACATTACGATATTACTTTTTTTTCCACGAAACGTACATTCCTTTGAATTTTATTTTTATCACCGTCACGTCATCCCTTCTCCATTGAAGTTCTTAATATTTTATTACTATTTCCTGTCAGTAGGTCGATTCAAGGCTTTTTTTGTCGATTCGCAAAGTAAAATGTAAAACTGTAAAAATTGTGCGACTGACATGACCGTGTCGGTAAACGTTAGATTTTTGTTGAGGTATTTCTTTTATTCAATACCAACTGACAAAATCCCTTTTCTGACAGTTCAATGAAACGGGCACATTCAATATTTCCGTACAGAGAGAAACAGTAGACAGAGAACACTTTGTTATTGGTATCACTGAAATTAAAGAATTAAAATACTACATTTTCACGTTTACCACAGTAGGTCCCATAAGTATCAATTGTTTCAATTCCCAAATGCTTCTCGTGACGTTCGCTGCAGGAATTATGTTATCAAGCCAGCGCGTAGTTATAATACTCGATGCATATTTCATCTTGCGTAACAAATGACCACGACGTCGAGAGACCTTTAATTAAAATTCAGACGCCCGCTAATCAGGATAATAATAATTTTTAAACGAACCGAGCCGACGCTATGTATTATCTACGCAAACAAAACAGAGTGACTGTTGCATTTACATATAGCGTAAAATTGTATACTCGCGATGTGTCGCTCGGGTGCAACAAAGCCTTTTTACCTTTTGCTTTCAGTTTCCACGCTCTTCTCTTTCCATTTATTCGCTTAACTTAATTACACCTCGAGCACGCGCACCGGACGAATGAAAATCATATTAGAACGTGACGAACAATGCTTTTTTACGTGAAATATCTCCCAAGTATGTATTTACCTATGTATACATATCTACGTAGTACACCGCCGACATACCCACGTCTAGCAGCTCTCCAAAGAAGGAATTTAGTGCTGAGGCAATTAGAGACCTTTTGCACTTTTTCTCTCTACCTTTTCCCACCCTTTCTCCACGTTCAGAGACGTCACCCAAAATGTACGGTTTCTAAGGGCGAGTGTTAACCAGTGACATCATCAATACTCCAGCGATTCCAGAAGAACGTATACACGGTGTACCCAGTGTATTAGAATCAATAAAAAAAACATATAAAGAAACAACGGCGTCGGTGGGTGGCTGAGTAGGGCGGTGGGAAATGATACAGGAGATCCGATTGTCGCGATACTAGTTAAAACGGTTGAAATTGAAATTTGCATGCAGAACTTTGTAAATAAATTTAGCAATTTTTAACGCACGTACTAAATTAATCCTGCAACCAGGCAGACAACATCCCCATTTTAACTGAATGCTGTGTAGCAGCTTACCCGAATGTAACCGAACATTGCCGAAGACATATCGGGAAATTTTAACCCGGTACCAAATATTCGACACTCGGAAGCGTATAATCAGAAAGAATTTTATAATGGCATCCTATTTTCTCAAGCTCTGTTAAATTCCTTAGGTCGTCCAATCGTAACTGACGTCTCGTGAAAACTAATTCTTCCGTTTCGCGGTAAAGTAATCCGTTTAGACACCAGAAGCGAAGGAAATTTCCTGTGGGAGAGTATTATCTCGTATAGAAGCTCGTTACGAATGTCGTGGAAGGTTCATCGAATTTAATATGTACAGTGCGATGGGGAAAGCAAAGAGAAATGTCGAGCGTATTTCGAACACTGAATTCTAGGAAATTTCTCCGTATTAAAAAGTCCTCTGTAAAATTTCGCCTGCTCAAGGTTTCGGTGAGCTTCAATCTATTAGGTGTACGAGACCGGGGTAGATAGGCAAAGGGGATCGTTCGTCTGTCATTCCAGTCAAAGTTTCATTGTGACAGATTCCTTTAGTACAAAATCATAGTAGAGTTAATTTGCTGCATACGTCTCGATATTCTGTTACCGCGTTTCGTTATAGCGATTGATCGTTGCCATTGTCGTTCAACGCGAATGAATGTACTGTGTGGCGTCCACGTTAACGGCCTGCAGTCAATTTGCAAGATTGCGATAATTTGTGAAATGTATATCAAAGAATTTTTAAACCGTTTCCATAATGGCGATACGACGCATGCCTTTAGTAAGAAACAAGAAGTACTTACATACGTAAGGAAGGCTGCTCCTCTGTCTTTGCTTTACTTTTCACTGCACTTTCACGTTATTCACACTTTTGTCACTGCTCTTTGTGAGTTTCGTACTAATGAGCCTGGAGGAAGTAGACATGGTGTAGCACTGCGCATATATACCAAACAGCCAATAGAACAAGTGGAATTCAAAATCGTCTGCTGTCGTCACCGATATTAAATCGAATTTATTTGATGTGAAGTTAAACACGTATGTACACTGATTGCATGAAGATAATAGAAACAGCATATGGGGATCGGATCAGAGTGAAAGAGAATACGTATATACCCTTCAGAATGTCAAAGGTATGTTGAGGTTAGAATCACTTGACGATGGAAGCGGTAAACTATGCACTTATTCTGTATAAATATATCTACTTCCACCATGCTAATAACTGGCCTATGGTACTAGTACTGGGTCCTTGGCCGGTCGGGTGTCTTCGTCGGCTTTTCGTTAGGGTTCGGGAGAACTCGTGCCGACTCGGGGCCCTTCGGCCAGACAGGGCCGTTACAAGACCACCGCCTCGTCACAATGGATATAAAATTCTCGTAATATAGTTACAGTAGATTGTACTATTTTTTTATTTTACAATTCGTTCGCGAAACTAATTGTTAAAACAAAACGTATTCATTGTGATAAAGTATAACTTGTTTCTTTTTCAAAAATTATCTACTTCCATTGACAATCGATACGCAAATTGAACCTGTATAATAATCGAGGTAGCCACTAGCCTCCGTATATTTGTACGCAGTGTAACGAGCTCATGACCCCAACGTTAATTGCATCGCGTCGAAATAAAGCCATCGAGCAAATAATAAATCTAGTTAAACGATTCGAGGACCGTGGACCAATTACTCGATTCTAGTACGTGCAGCATCCCGAAATATTAGCCTGCGTGTGTATTAATTTTCTATTATTTAAACAATTATCAAATTCTATACGTAGTCTGCTACTATAGCGAAAGAATAGTGTGCAAATGAGTATAACGTTCATGTGGCTTTAATACAATAGCTGTATACTCTATTTATTATTTTAACGAAAAATCCAACGGGGCCTCATCGCTCGCCGTATATTCAAACAGTTATAAAATTATTCCGCAGGGATACATAATTAAATCTATTATCAAAGTTCTTCCCCCCTTTTTTTAAATACAAATTCTCTTATATCCATACCGTTACGGAATTTGGCCAAGTTGAAAAAAGCTTCCTACGATAACAACAACGTAGTTTGTAAAGTCTCGATTGGCGTTGGGTTGAGGGCGGCGGACGCAATTACGTAACTCGCTAACATTTCAAATCGAGTGTTGAGGTTAAACTGATTAGACCAGGTAAAAAAAATAGGTCGAGAGGTTAGTATGTAATACGGTTATGAAGTTTATAACCTCAAAATTAAGACCGAGTAAGTTGAAGTGAATGTAATTATAAGAGATTTAATTTTTATGCTTTATTAATCACTGACAACTGATATAAAAAATTTAACTTTTTCATTTTCCATACATACATTTTTTTTTTCTTTTCCACTATCAATTTTACCTGCATCTACAGTGACAAGTAATGTTAGGCAGAAACTCTAGAGGCCAAGTATTACCTGATATACGTTGAACTTACAACGAGAAACTTCACCTGCAACCCAAACTAAGGGGGGTGAACCTTTAAGCTATGAAATTCGGACGGTCGTCATGGGAATTTCGTCATATTAAATTTTCATGTTAGACACTGCGGTTCACCTTCGGGAATGCTCTTTGATAGAGGTTAGAATTGACATGAACTAAATTTCTAGGTAAAATTACTTAACCTGCTTCCCATTATTTATGTGATTTAGTCATTTAACGTTGTTAACGCGTGTTTCATTTATTACTGGGTATGCTTAAGTGCTTTTTGGTATATCGTTATACCAACTTGATAGAAAAAAAAGAAGACGTCAAGGATCAATGAAAACCACTGCTGGGAATTGATATCCGGGTGAAATTACTTTCGTTCGATAAAATGCGGATGACGTATTATTAACGGTTCAACGAAACGTGGGACAGTCGCCAATTAGCCTGGAGAATTTGGCGTCTTTTTAATGTCACTAGAGAGCACCCAGCCTTTTCCCTTGTAGATATTAAAGCACGTATTACGCTTATAACTTACCGTGTAGTTAGCATTGTTATTATTTACTAGCTGTATAATTAAAATTTAATATTTTACTTTTAAAAAAAATCGAGTGTAATTTTTTTTACCGAGTGTCCGTCTATCTACCAATCGACCATTTTCTTTTATGCAATAAAAAGTTAGTCAGTTTTATGCATTTATGTCTTATGTCACCAGTCATACGTGTAAGTGCAGTGCTGTATCTATCTCCTGTAGGTACGTATGTATGTACGTATGTAGTATATATATAGGTATACTACACGGGCCTTTGGATGATACCGCAGTCGATCCAATTATCCAGACAAGTTGCAATTCCAGGCCGAGAATGCATTCGTGGGGAATTGGTACAGTGGAGGATATGGGCGGATGAAAATTTATAGATAACTTGAGAAGTCGGTATGATATACCTGATAAATATATCTATAGACTCGCGTGCATTGATACGTATAGATTGGAAGATATTAGGATAAAGAACATTAGCAAATTGTTTACGTAGCGAAAAATTAGAAATCCTCGGAATCAGTTTATATGAAGTCGATGTGTTATCAATTTATCACGGATCAATAATTTTACTTGGACGCGTAAACACGTGAAAGTTTTACTCTTCGAAGTTACCTAGTATAGGTTATACCTAATACATTACCTAACATAGGACACGTCTATATATCAAGATATATATATATGTATATATTTCCCATGACACACGCAGTTGGTATCGACGTTGGCAACTTTGACTTTGCTTAACTTTTTCTTTTTTTTTTTTCTTCGTCTTTCACTAATTTCGAATGTTACTTTTACCTGAAAGTTTTGGTTTTGTAAATTTTTTTTTCAATCTCATTCTTTTTTTAAGGGCGGGGGGGGGGTTGAATTTTTCAGTCGTTTTTTAAAGCAAACAATTTTTTTTATTTTTGTCTCGAGAAACTTTGGTCTTTGTTTGATTGAAATTCGCTTGGAATTTTGAATTATTTTAATTCGATTTGAGAAAAGACATAAGTCCATATACCACGGGAATGGCAAAAAAGTTCTTGGCATTATTGCGTCATCGTTCAATTTATTCGACAGATTCGCAAGTGACGATATCAGCCACCGTGCTTTGTCGTCGATGCAGGAAGTTACGTGGCGCCGAGGCCATATTGCTTTTCGTCGTCGACGTGAAAGGGGTAATTTACCCTTTTGTATTTGTGTTCTCAAAGCCGACAAAACCGTGCTAGTAATCGCGAGGCTTCCTCTTGTTTCGAACTTATGCTGCGGTTTGGGGGTTTAAAAAATATATACACTTCTAGACGTGGATAAGAATGCAGTGAAAAATACGTCATGGGTACGTGTGAGTTTTTGCGCAGGAAAAAGAAAAATAACGAACAGCCACGGGTACCAGAAATATTTTTTTCTTTTCATCTTCAATAACCAATATGAAAATTTTAGTATATCCTTACTGACTATTCGCTCCCTCGTTTTGTTATCTCGGAATATTTTATCGAAAAATTACTTTTCTATTCCAGTTACTACGAGAACTGGTTCTCTGCTTCAGCTTTAGGAAAGCCATGAGGACGTAAGGAAGGGTCAGTTATCGTTTCCGTAAGGGTTGACGGTATCGGACGGAAAACTAGTTTCCAGGAATGGCCATTTCGAAAGTAGAGCCATTCGTCGTTCAGCAGCCAAATGTGGTTCGTAAAGGAAAACCGAAAGAGTGCCATTTTCCTATCGTAAAATAAAGAAGGGAAAGCTGACGCATTGACGTAAAGTTGGTGCATCGCTGATTCGTACGTTTACTGTATATGCAAGCATGGTACTGTATACTATACTATATACTATACTACTATAGAAAGCATCGCAAATGGCCCAGTATTGAAACAATGGCAGCACACGCTCTGGCTAACTTGTATGTATATTGATAATGAACAGTGCCACTTTCAATAGGTACGCAGATAATGCCTGATTACATGGACCGACCAGTGTGTTTAAAATCTGCACATTGTTTTTCTGTATATTAAAAATAAGTTTTTCTATCCAGAAAGCTTTCTTGGCACAGCTTAATGTTTTCAAGGAAGTGACATTTTTTTTTATCGCCCACAGACTGACCGGTAAGAATTTACGATTTTTCGATTTTAAGTATTGCAACTAGTCAAGCGTGAAAACTGACGTCTGTGTCTTGCAGGTTATACGGCAAGAAATAGCACGTGGATCGAAGCTGAGCTTGACAAGATTGGCAACGACACTAATTCGGATGAAAGTTTGCAACGAAGTTAAGCAAGTCTTCTTCGCTTACCAAGCGACGAAGACTTCATCCATATCGCAATTTGCCAGAGGAGTAAGAATCAAACGATAAAATATTGGTATCGTGCGAGTATTTATTATTAGTAATGCCGATATCGCATCTTGCAGCCATAGGTAGGTGGTGTCCGTGGTCTCTTGGCTAGCCATATAAAAATAAATAATATATCGTATAGTCGATACCGAAGCCAACCTGGAAGTTCAGGCCGCAAATAAAAGCGGGACGAGGGAAAAGTCGACGAGAGGTAGAGCCTCGAGAAAAATCTTACACTGGTAACTATATAGAGTCTAGTAGCAGTTTTCTTATGGTGTTTATAGATCTATTTCATATGCATTATGCATAGGGAACGTATATACGAGGAAACGTAAAAGATACTGCTTTGGTGTCCCTCGTTGAAATTCTTTGGTATATTAAAAATAAAGTAGACATAGAATTTTTTATTTTCCTTACCACATCTAATCCTACTGGCGCTATATGGGACGCGCGTTACGTATGGCGAAACGAATAAATATATTTTTATCAAATTCCTTCGTTAACGTAAATCGCGATATTCAGCGGGCTGAAGAATATTATCAGGGGACCTAAATTCCATATTTCTCCATAATTATTCTGGTCTCGCGGTATCCTTGAGTACGGTCTTAATGACACTTCCATGATTTTCATCGAATATCGATCACAGCACGATCTATAGATCGTACGAGAATCGCGGAGGTCTGGATAGAATGGCTGGGTAAAAAAGAAGAAAAGATCAGCCAGAAGGGGAGGGTTAATGTTCGCGGGCGATTCTATTCGGGGCAGGGGAGAGGGTGAACGCCGGATAACAATTGAGCTTCAGAAAATAATGATGGAACACCGGTGGCAATTAGTTCGGTTCAAGTGGATAGAAAGTCCCGAGTCTTATTAGTTCGGTGGTGCATTATTTAACGAAGTCAGCCAACCAATCACTTAGTCACCCCCCCTATAGCACCATATATTGGGGGGGGGGGGGTCTCCCTCGATTTATTCTTTCATGGATTCTAGAATCCACTAGTAGTGAAAACCCAACTAGTCAGACGGATATCTAGTAAGTCAATCGTGCTCGGTCGGTAAGTCAGCGAGCGCGGGAAATTAAAATTTTTGAAATATTAACCATGACGTCATCCGTCTAACACTGTCAATGCTTTAAGAGTACACGAGCAAGGCATTTGATGTTTTCGTACTATCTCAATCCCCAGAAAAATCAGTGTATACATATATCGGGACGACTGGAGGCGCTTTTCGTTCGTATAAAAATGCAAGAAAGTACGTGAGTAATTCAGGAAGCGAGCGAGAGGGAGAAGGAAGCAAGCATCCCAGTGACTGGTATGGACGACGCAAATGAAATGAAGCCCCGTCGATTTTCAATTTGCATGCTCCGATGTATTTTCCACGCATCTGCACACGGAATATGGAATGCGCCACTATACGCTTTCCCATGACGGTGAATAATTTATGATGCGATTCTTGACGTAGCGAAGCTTGCAAAAACCACTTAAGATCAAATAATTCAAATCCGCCATTGGATATCGCGTATGGGAATGCGCGATTACATTTGCTCAACCAGATACATATTCTCGGTCCATATAAGCTCTCATAGCGATGTATCATAAATATATTCGCCTAGAACAGTATATCTGTACTGTACGTGTACACGTCGAATATCGAAATTCTTGATATACAATATGTAACGCGGTATCCAACTGTAGTCATTAAATCGAAATACTCGAATAAACAGTATACTCAAATTATGAAATACGAGGCAACTCCTCGATTCGACCCTCGGCGCTGAACAGCTACTACTAACCCCCCCCCTCTAGTATTTCTTCCTCGCCAGGCGCGCAACCCTCGCTTTTGAAACTTTGAAAACTTTGCAGATTAGTCCTTCGACGAAAACTAGCTCGAGTTTGAGTCACCGGTGATTTTAATCACGGATGGAGGAAACGATATTTATACCCAACTTCATCCCCCCCCCCCACCCCCTCCTTCAACTTAGCAGACGTGTAGTAATTTTTTTTCTCGAGTTAACCATCTTCGTATCATATGATTCATTGGTGGTAATAACTATTTTCTACCCCTTCGCCTATCTTCCAATTTAAGGGATGTTAATGTCCCAGCTGTACGTATTCGCATGACAGTTTCGATGATATTGAACATCGTACGTTATAACGATAGCATTTTAATGGGATTAAAAGCGACTACAGGGTTTACAGTCGCGTTACGTTTCCTGTACGTACTAACCAGTAGTAATAGCGCGACATAGTCAGCCCTTAATCTGCTCTAAAATCCCTGCGCAATCTATACTGTGTCACGGAGTAAATAATCTGCAATGCAGCTTCATACCTCCTGTTAACAGACGTCGTATAGTCACATCCTGTTACTAATCCTAGTGGAGATGAAAAAAAGTAAATAATCCAGGAAATATTTCCTATCCAGAAACAAATACGTACGGTATCGTGTAACATATGTTATATATTACTATGGTGATTCGTGCGAATTTATGGCATAATATTTTTTTTTAAATATATTTTTCAAAATGATATACACACAGATCAGGCGAGTGGTATTGATTTACGATTTCTCTTTGTACATCTACATTGTAATTTCATGGTAATCGCATTGCACGTTATGTATAGATATATGCTCAAAAAGCAATACTGCAGTTTACTATTCGCCGTTAATTGACACAAGACATTGATCTACGTTCGTGATTGGTCACAAGCGGAAGTGATTACAGGATTACAATTACCGGCAGTCAGTCAATTAGGACGTGGAATTCGATAAGACAGGAACGCTACTCCGTATCGATATTGGCGAAGGGATCGATACTTCTTATGCAATTTAGTTAGGGGCTACGTGGACAATCTTCTCGAGCCAGAGAAGCTTCGTGGGGTTGATCGGGGGTTAATAGGATGATGGGTTATCATCTGTATATACTACGTATGTATACGTATACGTGTGTGAAAAATATTATATCGACGAAACGAACGTGCAATGTAAAAACTGTACGAAATAAAACGATCCGCGATGTTTCCTATAAATTTTTTAGCGTCTTACATAGCGTTACGTCAATCTGCCGGGAAGATAAATTTCCCGATGATTTATTACACGGTAATGGCAGTAATTTATTTTCCCGTAACGTTTAATTACGTCATGTATTTCAAGTCATGCCCGGTTATCGAATTAGCCGGCGGCGTTTTCACGGGAATCCCACCGAGTAGGTACGCGCCATTTTACGCGAATTCACTCCTGTAATATTTCGCGAATTCTCGCAGATTATTCCCGTTCCCCGGTGGGAAGGATTTTTTTATTTTTTCTTTCTTCGCATCCCTTTTGGACTTTTCTTTCCACCTTTACACATTGCCGGTAATCACTACCGTTTAGGATTTAGCTCGATCCCCTTTTGTGCGACAAGTGCATTTCGCTGTACGGTTTAACGTGGGTGGTTAAAATATTTTTTTAACTCGAAATACAATTTTTTTAAAATAACCACGTCCGTTCGTCTCGTTTCTTTTCATTTTAACCCCATAGAATTATCGCCTCGTCATACCCTAATTACCCATTCGGACGACCTACCAGGACTCATTGTCAGTTACGCCTATACTTTCCCCCAAAAAAAGCCTAAATCCTTGTCCGCCATTTTCAACCATCGACATATCGATACGTCGTAAAAAAAAAAAACGTTCCTGAAAATTTACATCAACACAACACAGAGCAGCGGCATTTTTTCTAGAAGCAACGTAACAACGTCCAAGGGTCGTTTAAGGGGGTCGAAGAACGGGATTTAAGGGTAGGTCTGAGCAGAATTAATTTTTTTTTTTCAACCGAACCTCCAAGCTTTCCTCCAGAAGCATCCCGACGCGCCAAACTTTTTCTGCCACGATTCAAGGATTTTCCCTGGTTCCTTCCACCACCATTCCCATTCCCTCTACGGCGGCGCCCAACGCCGATCCTGCCAGCAGTAGCTGCCTTCCTGAACCGAAGCAGCACGATCAATCATAACCTCCGCGAAGCTGCCTCCGCATATCCGCTTCGAATTGCTGAGGTCAGTCACGTTGGCTTCTGGCGAATCACACATTGTTATTTGGCACATAATAAACCAGCTCGCCAGAAGTTCAATGGGTCTTTGACTGTATCCCACCCATGTATGTCCTGACTTAATGTATCAAGTATATATATCTATAGATATAAATATATATAGATATACCGATACATATACACTATACAACCCTCCTAACGTGGTATCTACGTATGAATGCGTTTTGTCGCATCATTGCGTACAGGCGTCCATTGTTCCCCGGATATCGATTGCTACCCGGGTAGGCACTTCCGCTCGCTGGAGGGACTCGGGACAACAATTCTCTGGCTGCTTTCCTTCCTTCCTGTTTCCTTCCTGTCCCTACCCATCCTTCCTATCACCCTGGATATTGCTATCTGATAGTAATGGCATTATTTTCCGATGTTCATTGCGCCATTATCGTGCGGCAAGTTACTTCACCCCTTCGGAGCTTGCTTGTTCCTATTTTTTTTCTCTTCCTTTGTCTCTCCCTCTTGTTTCTTTTTTCTTTCTTTTTTTTTTTTCTTTTTCTTTAACGGGTTTACAACTTTCCCCGACAACCACGAGCGCTACGCAACGGTGAACTTTCTTATCTCGTAGCTCAACGGCCTGTTGATACAATATTCGAGCCACTCCCCCTTCTTGTGACTTCTTCAACCCTTACCGTATCCAACCGCACGCTTCTTGTTTAAGGGATTCTTTGCCAGAGGCGGAATGTATATGTCTTCGACGCTTTTTTTTTTTCCAATTCCAAAAATTTTGAACTTTATGGTCTCACCTTTAACCTTCACCTCGCCCATCGCTGCCATTCACATTTATTTCGGTGTGGGAGCTTCTTTTTCTTCTTCTCTATTTCACGAGGGGTTTCGGAGAGTGGATAAGATAAGGGGGAACAACGCTATACTCTGAGCAAGCTATACTTTCTGTTTACTCGACTCCGTGAAAACTTTTCAGTCTTCGCTGATCGTTAAACCGTGAAATACTGTTAGGAATTCGAGATCTTCGAATTACTTGGCTCCTGAGTCAGGTGAAATGTATATTGGATGAGGTTTTTTTTTTTGGAAAATTTGTTTTTTTACGCTTGAGGGATCTGAACGTTGTTCGATGGTAGGTACTGTATTTTTTGGGGAATTTTTTTTTGTATGGTCAAATATCCTTGATGGGAACGACTTGCGATATGGGGATATCGATATATTCAAGATCTATGTGACAAGTAATATTTTATCTTGAAATTTTTTGTCAATTATTCTTCTCTGCTTGTTAAAATTTACCTGCTGAAACTTTCGTTCGATTCGAAGGGTTCGTGCGGTGAAAAGTCAAGCATGCGGGCTGTTTTCCAACGACCGGTTTGCGTTTTACGTTCGCGATAACTTATCGCGATAATTCCACGGAATTGCTTTAATTACGTGGGCACTGACCGAAGAATTGAGAGAAAACTGGAAAGCGATATACCGGGTGAAATCGCGCAAGTTCGCACAAGGATTAATCGATTATACATAACATAGTCACCGATACCCGGTAGAATCCTGAGGGAAGAAAAATTACTTCTTTTTCCCTATTTCGTCCCAGTCCAATATAAACGGTCAGACTTACCTGAAACACAAAAGAAAGTCATATTTAGAATTCATACACTCGATCGTATCACGAATAGAATACACTTTCGTTAGATCAACTTTATCCCAGTTCAATAACTATATGCATATATGTATACACAGTATACACCGGGTAGTCCAGTTAAAAGTAATCATCACGCGTAATCCATTCCATTCGCGTAGACACTTTATGGCCGGATCACCCGGTATACGTGTGTCTTATCGTTATACCCTTTATACCAGTCAGTTTCGTATCCAAGCGCGAGGATCTTATCCCTAAGGATTCGAACGGCGACATTCTTTTCACTCGGTGGTAAGAGAAGGGGCAATCAAAGAAAGAAAAAAAAAAAGAGAAGAGAGTGATCTCTCTTTGCTTCTCTGCCCCCTCCCTCTCTCTCTTGAAAGAAGAAAAAAGGATATCCTATAGTTGTCGATACTCCTTGTCCTGCTTTTCGCAAGAATAACAGATAGAGCTGGTTGCAGCCTTTTCAATTTCTCTTGAAAAATGAGAGAAAGAAAAAAGAGAGAGAAACGCACCGCACGACCTCCCCCACCCCCAGCCCTTCATCCCCCAGTCTGTCCAAACGTCCCACTCAGAGCTCAGTGGGTTCTTTATAGATTAGAAGACATTCTCCACCACTCAGACTCACCAGCGACACAGAGCTCGGTGTTACAGATGGAGACTTTTTTGTTGGCTGACACGACGAATCTGTTTATCCTTACTTCCTCTGCCGCTTGAAACCTTATTCTGCTAAAGGTTCCATTTCAAGTAGCTACCCTTGTGCCTGTCTCCATTCCCCTTGAGAGAGTCCCTGCGCACGCGATTCACTGTTTCATCCGGTTACCCGGTATAGGATCAAAAGATGACGCGAAACGTAAATACACTTGGCGAAGCATTCTGACACCCAGATGAACACTGGTAGTTGATTCACACGGTTTCACGGAAGATACACTGTCGTTCACATGAAGATGCACTCTCTGACTGCCTTCGCAGTGTATTACGCGATCCGACCGTAGTGTTAAAAAAAATTTAATAAATGTCACAACTTACTATTTTTTTTTTTAACGAGCCATTTCGATTAATTCTCAGATAACGTGACACTGAATGGTGGTATTATAAATATACAGGGTGCAAAAAAAATATAGACCCTAAGATTCAGACACCATGAATCTCTCTGGATGACAGTGGACCCTTATCATCCATATCTTTGAAACAGAAGTCACGTGACACTCGCGATCGAATTTTCTTCGAAAATAACTACCCTTCCTGGTTTCTATCTATACGATGTCTTTCTGGTATACGAGTAGCAAAGTATCCTTGGTCTAGGATAAAGGGTCTTCCCCTATAGAATGACAGCGTCCGCGGTAGGGGTAGGAATGTAATATTCGGTCAGACAGACAGAATGAAACGAGGCTTGTTAGGGGTTGGCCAAGAGCGGAAGCATATTGCCTAGTCAGCCTAACCAGAACAGACGGTGCTTAATCAGAGCAAAGAGATAGGCTATAGGATGAAACGTTCCCTAAGGGCTGTCAGTGGTCCATAGGGATAAGGATTTTCAGGAGGAGCAACGTCTAGCGTAGAAATGCTCTTCGGCTCGTATGTGTCAATCCCGTTGCTTTGATCGGAGCCAATTAGTCCGTGGGTGGTTAATTGGTCTATCTTATACCACATGGGCATAACTTTATCGCTAATTAAAATTTATGCACCCATACAATTTCTCTAGCCAACTTTAACGGATACTAATGCACCCTGCAAGTCCCTTCCTGGACGTGGACATTCAATAATTACATCCTTATTAAAGAGCTTGACCTGATTCCATAATGTTCCATGTACGAAGTTGTTTGGGACTTTTGCCCCAGGTGGCAGCACGTGTCGCTCGCGTCTGGCGGACGTTAAATTTTCAATGACAATCAAAACGCGTCTCCTTGACCTTTTCTAAGGAGCTCTTGCGGTTCTCAAGTAGCGGCTGGATCTTTGGGTTGAATTGCAGTGGGCTGGAGTAGCCGGGGAGAGGCTTAGGTTATTAAGAATTTAATTTCCTAAATTTCACGGGTAATTCTCGTTGGACGCCAGTACGAAATAGACGGTTGCTGTCAAGCAGCGGTTGTCCAATTTGGGTAAAATTTGCTTTTATCCTGAAAAGCGTCAACGCGCGTTCGCGGCACTGCGCACGTACTCAGGTTCAACCAGCCGACCAACCGAGCAAGCACGTCGGGCCCTTTTGCTGTGGGCCAACTTAATTTAAGTTAGAAAGTCAACCTACTGCGAAAGGTAATTTAAACAGACTTTGTATCCGGTGTAAATATGACGGGATCCCATTGGCTTCGTCATTGAGATAATCGTGACTGCCGAAACTGTCGTTAATTATAATACTTACGGGTGGATATTAATAGTCGAGCTAATAATTTCTTATCGCGTCGAAGCACGCGTATCATTTTTTCTTTTTACTTTTTGGGGGTTCGTAAAATGATTTTTCGAGGTTATGTGTAACTTTTTTTTTTTTGGACAATTATTAATATAATCTTTTTTTGTATGTCAAGAAGGGTGTTTTTTTTTGGTTTGGTTTATATTGTGGTTTTTCACGATCTTTTTTTTTTTAAGTGCGTTAGACAATTCGAGAACCTTTGATTAGATGAGATTCAGTGAAATTTAATATCCTTTGACAGTAAAGACGTCCTGTGTGTTACTTCTTCTCAGCTGTAATCGGAAACGTGACCTACACCTGTTTTGCGACACCCAACTCTCGCCTTTGGTGTTTCTTGAGATATGTCCTAGTTGGGCTCGTAGTTAGTGATACAAGGAGCAAATTTGATATCACGAATGTACTTACCCGTTGTAAGTCCTTATCAGAAAATTCGGTGTGACCGTTAAAAATTTTTTTGTGAAACATAGCAAAATCGGAATCCAATTCGAACAGATTCTTTTCTTTTTAACGTTATTCTCATTGCTAAATGCTTTTAAGGCTCTCTCGATTCATAGCAAAAACCAATCACCAGACTCACCTATTGCAGGACCTTGACTCGAGCATGATTGCTTTCGCGGATGTGCAATCTCCTGCGGCACAGCATCCCTATTCGGGTCCAAGATTTAGAGACAAATCTTACAGAGTACGGAATTCAGTAATTACGTTTTATCAGGAAATAGTTTCAATTTTTATGGTTTCCTTAGAAATCCCCTGACGTCCATTCGGGGAACAAATTTTTTACTTGTAACGCTTGAATACGTCGCTGTAAAGTGTCAATTGGAGTAATATTATGAAATTTTTGAAAATGACAAAAACTTTTTATACGAGAATCGATGTCATTTTCGAAAATTATCACGTGGAAAATATTGCGTTACTTTACAGCAGGCTCATCTTCGATGTGTGTAATTCAAGAAAGTTTGTCAAATATAAAATATTGGATAAGCTCAAAAAAGTGCTCGGTCCTAAAACTGATCCTAAGGGCGGTACAGAACGAACGGTCATTTTATAATACATAAATCTAGATTAAAGTCGTACGGAGTCCTTTGAACGGGTCTTGTTATCCGGACGTCAAGCCTGACTCCGATTTCATAGGCTTGTCCTAATCCTACGGGTTCACCAAAATCTATCCTAAGCCTAAAATACAACCTTGACGGGAGGTCAAAACTTGAACTGTTCTTCAAGGGGTGGTGGAGGTCAACACTTTTCCAGAAGTCTTTACACAAGAAGAGGGTATAGCAGGGCTGTACTTATGTAGCATTCTAGTACCCACTATATGTATACATACTATATAAACATATACATATATTTACCAACGTCAAAGGGGAAGTAAAAAGGGTTGAAAGGCTATTCATGGTAATTTTTATCTTAACGCCTTTTTGCAAATAAGGCTGAGCTTTTCTTTATTCAAAGGATTAAGCTCCAATACGAATTGCCGGTGCACACCAGTGTCTCTTTATGCACCTTTATTTTTTACCGAAAGAACTGAAGAAAAGTTCTTTTATCTTTCACATTCGTTATTTTGGCAAAAAACTTTTTCAAAGTTTTTTGGTACTCGACTTTTTTTTTTTAACTGTCTCACCGTAACCTCGACCTCGAATATGATAATGGAATTTTACGTACGAAAATTTTTATTTATTTTTTTAAATATTTCTATTTTCTTTTTTCTTTTATTTCGAACCCCTTACGCGTTATACTTTTCTCCTTTGTCTCCGCTCGCGTTAACCCCGCAGAATTTTACATTGGTTTCTGGACAAGCAGTACTTTCCAAGTGCACCGGAGCCACTGCGAAAGGTGTTTCGTAATTTTCAAACCTGACTTTGCCACTGCCGTGAGAAGTTTTGCGAAAATTTCTCGACTACCTTTTGATACCAGATGAAACTACGCGGGAACTACGTCTAGTCCGTGGATGTGCTCGGGGCTCTATATTCGCGCCATGTTATTCCGAGAGTAACTTTGAGCGAAGTACTAAAGGCAGACATTTCCCAAGCGAAATTCCTTACGTTACAGTTATACTTGAACTACCTCAAATTCGACAATTTGTAGATGGTTCTCCTTCCCTGGCGTAACAGCTATCTACACTTTCTTTTTTTTTAACATACTAGAAATTCAATTTACACGGACTAACCTAACTAGTAGGATACGAGGTACACGTTTAATAATAATAATAATATAGAATAATAATCATTTAATAGATAAAATTAAAAAATAAATTTCAAGGCAAAACTCGTGGATTAATACGGGATGAAGAAACGTCGACGAGAGGGTATTTAGGTAAATATTTTGAAAAAAAAATTCATTTTCAATTAGAGCAAATTTGAATGAAAAAGTCAATGCCAGATTCAATTAATTATTTTCAAGTCGCTAACAAGCCCGAATCGAACGAGTGACAGATGTCGCGCATTCAAAATGTGGCAGTAACATATTTTAATACCAATTCAATTTTTTTCCATCCATCGCAGACCCATCGGATCATCCGATCCATATCAGACCAATTCGAGTTTCCAACTGGATCGTAATAAAGGGAGTGACATCGGAACGTCAATTAAAATATCTCTTTCCTCCTTTGTAACGCGTCCTTGTCATTTTAATTTACCGATACGCCGCCGTGTTCCTGCCGAATATTCTTAAGGGTACGAATTCCATTGTGACAGCCATTGTTCCGTCAGCGTCATCGTTAATTGAAATACTACACGACCTATGAAATTTAATTCAACGAGTAAAAGCCAATTTCATTCTCCAATTCTAAGGTTCCTAGTGCTCGTTACGTTTTTGCCATATAAAAAGCCCAAGAGAAATGAGCAGTCGACCGACGCGACATCTGTCAGAGAATTTCATCAGTTTTAGGAACACGTGAATTCGTGCTAATTATAACTCGTAACATCGGATATCTTAAATCTCCCCCAAAGAATAACTTACACGTCGTTGCCAACTTTAAATAAAAAAAATGTAGTTGAAAAAAAATTTTGAAAGTATAAAAAAAATTTTGACATTTTTTTTGTATCGATGATGTAAGCTAGTAATGAAAATGCCTCTGGGCAGGGATACGTGGATGAATATCATTTGGAATCTTTATGGCGTTACTATCCATATGGATTTGCAATATTATAGTACCTATATATATACAGGTATACACTGTACTAGTCGTACACTGAATGCTTTAACGTGGCCTGGTTACTTTATTGATACACTAAGCGAACTCGCTACCTTTATATAACGGTTATGGAGAGCAGCAACGTACCGAAAATATACATTTTGCTACGATAAGTTTGTTCGCTGAAAATGTCGATCGACGTCCGTTTGACGAGTTATGGCTACGGAAATTTCCTTCGGCCGTATTTCTCTCTGGTAAAAATCTTTAATGCAGCGAAGGCTTTTAGTTTACCTTTTACCCTATATTCATTTTTCGCGATACTGTTATGCAGCAGGTAATGTCGGAATCGCCTGCAGGCAAGTATTAGATTTTATAATCCTTAATGGATTTGCAAATATATAATAAACTTTTAATGCGAATACACGTGGACTTCCGCTGAGCTTTTTCATTGATAATAAAATTAAATTCGAATTTTTATTTATCAATAATATCTTTTTGTATCGCTAATTTTCTTTTGGATTATATGTACATTTGATTTTCTTGTTTTAGGATTAAATTTTCTTTTTTCTTCTGCACTATCATTTATACTAATTTATATGTAATTACTCTCGTTGTTATACTTTGGCAATTCCTTGCAATTTCTTTGCAGCAACGTCATCTTGTGCCTTTATGGATTTTCATGAAATAAAAGCTCGGGAAAAGTCTTCGCGTAGTAACGGAGCATCGAGGTACATACATATACAGGAAATACTATTCCTGTTCGTTCGATAACGCTGATTTGATGTGTCGACTTTTATGGCTGCTACTGTACCAGACTTTTACAGGGTATGCATCGCGTTCGCGTGATTCACATTTTCTCCGGTGCAATATGCCTGACAGATTTGTATTATCAAACGTACCGTTTTCCTATTGTTCGTAAACACTGACTCTTCATCCATTTCTTAACAAGCTCATTTTCACAATACGCCATGAAATTGTAATATTATTTATTTTTCATAAAAATTTCTTCGAGTACGAAAGAAGCCTTTTTGTGTATAATCCAAAAGGATAACAGTTACGTATATTTCGAAAATTAATGAACCGCGATGTCCTTTTACCTGGCTAATGAAAAAAAAATATCTACTCGACGAGGGAGACAACGCAGGATATTTCCACGAGAGTAAAGTTCGTCCTGGTAACCTGTTAGGTGTTATAATTCTTGACCCTGACGCAAGATGGCAGAAAGGTACGTTTGAAACGGTCTCTGGGGTCATTTCGTTTTGCATCACTTACATCCCCTCCAGTTGGTATGTCCCAAAGTCACCCCTGTACAGGGTTGCGCTAAGACACGGACGGTGGTGTATAAAAGGCAAAGGGCAAGATAAATCTAAGAGTCCTCTTAAAGAGAATTACAAAGTGCGGACAGGTCGTCTGGCGTAGATACGAGAAAGAACCCTAATATTTCTGAAACTATAGAAGAATTTTTTTTCACTTGTAAAACAGATGTTTTAGGCAGATAATTTCATAGTTTTTTTTTATTATCTTTTTTTAATAATAGTTCTTACACTTTTTAATCGTCCGCTCATAATTGGTATTAATAATAAAAATAATAATTGAAAATTATATTATCTCTACAAATACTCAACCTGAGACTTCAATGTGGTGAAATTTCAATCGTCAGACAATTCGCCACGAATATTGCACTTTTCGCGTAAGCAGGCTGCTTTTGAAACTGCCATTCCATTATCGAACATTGTTTTCGTCACGGCGGGTGGTGCCTCGCTTAATTTTAAGCGCCACGCTGTGCGAGTGCGAATAAGAAATGGTTTTAATCTCGAGTGTCATCGAAAAATACCATAAATATTGGAATCGGTAATATCGCGACCGAGCAGCTTCAGAGTGAGGTATTCAAATTTATAACCACAATTTCGAAATATACTTACCTCTCTTACACACGCGTCACGCGACAGTAAGAGTCATTCGTTCGGACTATAAAAATGAATTTAGACAGTCGTGAGAGAGCAAGGAGTCGAAAAGTGCACGAATTACATACAATTCATCTTTCCCCTGGATCGGCAATGTCTGAGGATTTATTGCTTTAAAAATCTCCAATTCGTTCAAGGATCGATAGATGCGCAAATGGCGTATAAAAGAAGCATCCTCCAATGTCATATCTATATTATCAGAGAAATGACAGACGATGCAGATAAGCGAATTGCACTACCGAGGACGGACTATAGTACAGGGAGTATCAACGGTGCACGAATTGCGGACCTTTGCTAAGCACTGATGAGTCTGTATCCTTGTTTCAGGATACTGTTGGCGCTGACTGTACAAATTGTAATTGAAAAATTAGTCGCTAGACTGGGAGGGATTTACTGACTGGAAGCTTCGGATCTTCGTGTCGAATGGATATTCAGTGTCGAAGGGCAGATCGGAGCTGTGAAGTATCGAAATAAAATTGGAAGAAAACGGGAATTCTGTGAAGAGTCACAGAAGTTTTTTTTTTCCATTTTCATTTTTATACTCAAATTACGAAATTACGTTAAATCTTCATTGAATGGATTGAGCCCGATGTCATTTAATAATACAACGTGCGCGATAACGCAGGGCTAAATACCCAGAGCGGTATTTATCGTTAGTAATTAACCATCTAATTGGAACAACAATACGGAGAAATGGGACAATGAACGTAACGGTGGAAGCCTGGGAAAATATTAAACTCTGGCAATTATTTCAACGTTTATCAAATATTAATCGTTCATAGAGTGTTACCGCATTTCGTTTCGCTTTTGGTCTCAGTCGGACAATGGGGGTAGCAAATGCGTTTGGTTAATTGATCCAGGGAAAATTAAGGGTGTTAGAGGGAGGTTTACGAAACGAGTAGAGCGTATGGGAAATATGTATATATACATACGTAGTACAATTAGATATAAACAGATTTACATAATGCAAGGGTGTTGTGATAGGATTTTAAAAAAGGTAGAGCTCCCTGTTACCGACCAGGTGTCAGTAGTCTGACAGGTCATGTTAAGCTACATATATTTTTCATCAATGCTAAAGCATAGGGTCGGGGCACTGGTTATCCTTCGGTTACCCAGGGATCTTCACCTTATCGATAACTTAATAGACGCCGTAGGACACGCACGCGAAATTTTCGCAATCTCGCGATGGGATTTCCGTAATGGAAAACGGGAAAATCCTACCGTAGAAAATACTACGGCGAGGCTGCCTTTACTCGATGATACACGCCTCACTTTGGCCTTAGTCATTTTCGGATATGGTATTTCAGATTTATAGTCACGAAATTTCCTTCGGCCTCTGCTTTTACGCATTTGCTCGAACTTCAATGAACAACGCTACTGTCGGTTATAGGCAGTCGGGTGGTACCGGTCAGTCGCCGTACTGGGCTTGGCGTATAAGGATTTTCTAGAGGGGAAAAAAATGTATTTTTTTTCTATACTTTCCACGCTATAGGGTGACGCACAAAAAAAGTAACCTTGAAACATGAAATTATCAGAATGCAAATTTTGAGTGTTTTTTGAAAATTTTTTTTTCCAAATTTTATCCTCCCTTCACGCTATCCCACTTTTCTCGTGGCTTGTCCATTCCTCGAAGTTTCAACGGTGCGAATTTGCAAACACGTCGTTGCAAATAAGACGAGGCACGTTGCATAATACAAAGGGTGTTTATTCCCACGATATTTCACATGGCCGTGACGTTGCTGGGTAAGCGCCCAGCCACCCACCCTCCCCCGTAAACGTGTATACTTTTCCTTTCGACCCCCTTCGGTCCATAAACAAACATGATTTAGATTCAAACCACCCTGTATCCCTATACTTGGCCTAGCCCCCATCGCTGACGGAAGAACCATCGCCGGCCGAAAGGTGAGCTCGGGGGGTCGGCGGGTCGGGGTGAGTGAAAAGTCCCGATTTTCTCCAGGGCATAAATTTCCCGGCGGCTGCACCTGCTCGTGTAAACAAGTGCCGATCAACGATATTGGAAAGCACGTCAAGTCCCAGATCCCAGACTCGTCCATCCCCATCCCTTAAACCCATATACCCGGTCATCCCTTTCAGGAACTTCTCGACAACAAATCAAGCCGCTACTTCGCCAGTAGAGGTAGGACCAGTAGTAGCGTCAGGATCCATCCCCCAATTTTCAACCCCTTTAACCTCCCCCCAGAAATAAAGTCGAAAGACAAACCGACGTTATCCGGTATTCCGTTACAAAAAAAAAGGATAGAATTTCCCTGCCCTTAATTTTAGCAAACCTCGTTATTTCCCTCTAAGCAAATACGGATGCTGTCAGGCTTCTCGTTTTACTCCCTCTGTTTCGTGTATCTCCCATCGCGTTGCCATCTCCAAAATCTACGGATACTTCGACAGCGACGGGACAGACGTTGAGCGTCGTTGACGAAGGAAAATAAGATCGTAAAACCAAGCGGGATATGAGATTTTCGTTAAGGGCGGGCGGGGGAGGGTGCAGGTTAGAAATAAAATAGGGCGAAAAGAGATCAAAGGTCAAAGGTCGATGGAAGAAGTCGGGGAAAAGTCAAACGATTACTCGATACAGTCTGAAGAGTCCTTTACCAAAATGGGGTAACTACTTTGCTAATGGCCCAAGATTTCGTGGAATCTGATAATTCGAATCAAACCCGGTCGTTTAAAGGGGGTCGTTTTCCTTGCGGATCTACTTTACCAACCGTGCAATATTTTTAAGAATTTTTCAACCCACCTCTATATCTGTATATACACTGGACTCGGATATCTCTTTGGTCAAGAGTAATTGGGGTACACGTTAGCCTTATGGTACAGCTATGGAATGTGATGCTGCGTTCATTTGGCTTTATGTTACGTAACAACGAAGTCACTGCAAATTATTCGACCAGGAGAGAATGAGAAACGCGTTCGCGGGACCATTCGCAATGCACACGTACCTGACTGAAAGGCACTGTACATGCTTCCCAAAGAAGTACCTAATTAGTTTCATTACTTTTGAAAAGTTAATCCACACTGTTACTATTTACGCCCAGGTGTTTCCCCCCGCCCACGAGCCATTACGCTCTGGCGTCTTCGCCAGGGTCGCTTCGTGTAATTACTTTAATTAATACTTACATCATTCATAGTTTCGCGGTAACGGAAGGCACGCGTTATAATTACCAGGTGCGGCGTAAGGTCGACGTTCTTGCGTTACTTCGTTCTCGTACTCCAGCTTCATTTTCATTTTCTACGTGTATCCATGGGCATTACAATTTACGGGTACGGAAAATCCGTACCGTAAATTTGTCACGTGTCCTCCTAGCACTGATAACGAAGTATACTGCAGTTGTCGGGTGAAATGCTTTTTTTTTTATTTTTATTTTCATTTTCATTTTTCTCCCTTATCTCGATTTTGATAGCAACATGTTGCAACTCTTGAAATTTATGATCAGCTTCATTTACAACCATTCCGACCAAGAGTCGGTGATGCTTATCTTATCGTGTACCAGCGGAACGTTTCCGGAGTGGATTTTGTCTGATAAGAATTTATTAGGGCTGCATTTTGCACAGATTCATGTACCACGTGCAATCTTTATCGGGTACTAAAGGCGTTTTGGCGTATTGGTGTGAGCGATTAAAAAATTATTTTTTTTTTTGTATTTTTGAAATCTTTGTGATACATTAATCTAACTGTATGCGGATCTAGGGCGAATCACAGGCACTGGGTGACGACAGTGAGGACCAATCAGCATCGCGGAAAAGTGGTGACAGAATTTCGACACAATTTCGATACAGGACACGTTAACCGTATTGTGAATTTTATGAAAAAGGGACTATAGTCTTTTTTGACTTTTTTTTTTATAGCATATTAGTGATGGCTGTTATTTTCAGGGTTGGTATTCGTGAGATATAAAATATCACAGTAGAACTTTTTACGTTTAATTTTATCCAATCGCAACGAGATTGTTTATTTTTATTAAGAATCAATAAATCTTTACTCTTGATTCTCTATCTGTTATTGATTTTTTTATCGTGTCCGATCCCCTTTTCTTCGTTTTTTCTTCGTTCTGGCAGGATTTTGAAATACTTTATTGCCGTGGATATACAATCAGTAACAAGTAAGAGGAACAATTCTGATCCGACATCCCTTTCATCCCTTTACGGTAATTCGTCTATATTTGTATCCTCGAGATTTTTTTAATATTGGGAAAGAGGGCTGTAAGCCCCTTGATACACGTGCTTTAATTGGAAACGTTTTATCGTCGTTATCTATATAAGAGGATGAAAGTTAAAAATGAAAATATAAATATTTCCCTGCAGATGATAACGAATGATAACTATATTAAAATTCACTTAATTCTACCTCTTGATGGTTTTTTTTTTTTGATAATATTTTTGTTTGGCTTAATTATACAAGATACGTTAATTAAACTTATCACGCCGTAGATTAAGGATCTGCGAATTTTCCGCATCCAGGGCCGTACCGTTGGGGTGGTCACGTTGCTCGGTAAGAGAATGCTAGTTAATTTAGCTTTATTTCGTGGTACGTCGCACACTATTTACGTAGGTACAAAACTTCATCTCCAGCTGGATAATTCAACCGTTCATTTTACAAGCCACGCGGCAATTCGCTTCTGTTTTCTTTGCTCTTGATTGGCGCGAGCGGCTACGTTCCTGCTTACTTGAATGGGCCGTGAAAGCCACGTTATTATCCTTCTCACTCAAAGGAAGAACCAAGGGATTCGTTCAGGCCTTCCGGAACCCTCGACTTCCGGTTAGAGTCTCGGAGATTTTCTTATTTCATTATTCTCACCGGTATATTCGTCTCGTTGCCTAGAAACGGATACAGATGCTACACTGGTAATTGGTAACGTGGAAATAGTATTTACGAATATAAAAGAAAAAATATTTAATTATATGGAATTTTATACGATTGATTTATTTTTATTAAAAAAAAAAGTTTTTTCCTCCCATCTGACAACTTGTTTTGACTATCGGACAATTCATACTTTTGAGCTAAGATTTTTGCAGATTTTCTCTACTTGAATTCTCGTGAGCTACGAGACGGAACGTATATCGGGGTTACTGAGGATTTCGATTTTATGCAAGAATAACCATTCCCGTGAATAGCCAAGTAATAACAGCTTCAGTTTATACGTGGCTGGTATCGATATCGCTTCGATTGGATTTTGTTTTTTTTATTGCGGCTATCTCTTCCGGATGGATGATTGAAATTTTCTGTATTGTATGTCACCGTCACTTGGGTAAGTTACGACGTTCTTCGTTTTTTCTCCAGTGTAACCGTTCTTTCGCTGTATTTCATATATTTTAGCGATTAAGTGGATGTGCACGGGGCTGAGAATGGATAGCTGTCGGTGAAAGAGTAAAATGAAAGTAAAGAAAAAAAAAAAAAAAAGAAAAGAAGATAGGACGAGGAACCTTTACAGTAAGATATACAGCAAAAGCATATTTTTCCAAAGCTGTCTTCGCTGCACGTAGCATTATAAATATACACGGTACAGCCTATAAATCGACTACCCAGTGACCTATTCAAGAATGAAAAAGAGAGACAGAGAGATTGCGATATTGAGCGAGTGAGCGAGAGGAAAGTGTATATAAAAAATATATTATTCCCTGTTACTTCGAACGAGGAGGACAGCGGAGGGCTCAAGGATTGATCAGAGGGGCTTGGCAGGACATTTATCTGTTGGGCTCCCTCGCCCTCTGGAATTATCATATTTTTGCATAATGGAATCAAGCAACACACCCCCTGCCAGGCGGTAATACATTTACCGGCGTTTCAGTTAAAAATAACACGCGGTCTCGGCCAAAGTAACTTTTTCGCGCTGACACCGTTTCCCAGGGATAGAAAAGAGTACATTAACGGCTCAGGCCTGTAGCCATATTTATAGCGGAAGCAGAGTCCAAAATTTTGGCAACATCCAGAAAAAATTATTTTTAACGAAAAAGACGAAAAAATATAGCGAGCAATTTTTTAACTCATAATCCAAATTTTATCATCAATTATATCCTGTCTTTGAACGCTGTACCTTGATCTTCGTAAATTCATTATCTCTAACTGCCTTTTTATTCCAGTGATATTTTAAAAGCTGCGTCCCCTACAAGCTTGCCGTAGGGACAATGGTCGGTCGGCTGCATCCTTGGATACAAAATTTCTGAGGTAGATGGAAATTCCGGCAGAACTGAAGATCCTTATGCTGTAATATTGTCGGTTCAGTGGGAAAGCGAGTATGGCTGCTGGGAATAGGAGAGGTGGCTTGAGTCGCGTAGTAGCTGCCAGTACTTTTGAGATTAGGCCAGAAGAGACATTTGGGATAGGGCTGAGTATGCATGGGGAGTATAAGGGTTGTGGGCGTTTGCGGCGACAGAATAGTGAAGCCATTAGTTATGTCAGCTAAGACAATGGCAACGTGATATCGTGCCGACTAAACATCACCCTTCTGTGTCTATTCGCATGGGAGATTTAAGCAGAGAACATCGCGCGGTATAGAGCACAGGGAAACGTATATACAGTGGAATGCCAAGATTAAGAGGAGTGCGATTGGATCGTTGAAATTAACCTAATGAATTCATTTGCAACGACAACTCGAGTAATGATTCAGGCTGGATTTCGCGACAGATTTCGGTGACGCTGCAGGGGTAAAGGCTGAATAAGTTTATGCCCGATTGATTTATCAGGATGGGTCCCTACTAACGTTGAATTTTATAAGAAATTAATTTTGAGGCTTGAAAAATATTTTTTTGCACTTTTCACTATCACTGTTAGTCAAGACGTAGAAGTTTTTTGTTATCGATAAGGATAATAAATTTGCATTTTGATATTTATTTTTAACTGACGTCAACCCCCTTTTTTTTTACTTTGCATTTCATTAACCAACCATTAAGGGGAGGGGATGCTAGGAAACCGACTCAGCCGAGTTGACCCCTCAGGCCTCTATAAACTAAACTCGGGTCAGCATTGCTTGCTTACGCGATTCACTTTACTTAAAGGTCAGGACTGCTTACTCAGGACTTCCTCGAGTGTGCCTGATAGTCGAGGTTATTAGTTACGTAAAAGGGAAGAGGTCACTTTCCAAGGGGATGGTCTTACGTTAAGCGTATCGTTAAATTTTAAGCGACGGTTCGCTCAGGGGTAGCTTGCTTTAGAAATTCTGACCCTTTCGAGAGGGCGGACGAAGGGGATGGCGGACGCGAGATTTTGGAATTTCTCGTATAAAATAATTATTCCAACCGCATTGCAGATTGAGATATCGAGTTATCTTCCATCTTAGAGACCCATCCCAATGGACCGTCAAATCTGAGAATCGACAGTCCAATCTATCTTTACTACCCTTGACCTTTGAACTCTATATACGCACGTGCCTTACCTAAACTGATACCACCACCGCCATCACCCCCTCAACCCTTCCTGATGGTAGGTTGTTTGCTATTCGCAGTCAACGTGCTCGCATGCGATGCAACTTGGAAACTAGCCTTGATATCGAAATGTTCTTTATAGTTACAGGAGTCTGGTATGCCAGAGAAGTTGAATTAATTTAATGAAATATTTATCACGATACGCCCACGGGAGTTTAAAGTTCAGTATACATATCGAGAAGTTACGTCCTTTATTCGACAAATTGTTTTCTCTGTTTTCGTGCTTGTTTATTTTCAAATTAATTCGTTAAAATTGTCAAATTCAATTATTTACCCACAAACTTCGATAAAATCGTATGTGGAATTTGTACAAAGGAAATGCTCATGGTTATGCAATATATGTATATATATATATTCCTTAAAGAAAAATCCACAGAAACACAGAGTACAGTGGAAAAATGCATTAAGGCTAAGACGCGTAAGATAGATGTACACTGGAAGTCGTAATGCATCTTCGTGGTACTTACTTACCTATATGCATTATGCACCATAGCGAAGGATGCTTGCGAAAGGAATAGAATTTGCTCTGCCCTTTGCTTTCATTTCGATACAGAACACCTTCCGTGATACATATTGAAATTTACTGTGCGCACTTTGCATAACTGAAAAACGTACATACATATGTACCTATACATACGTGTAGTAAAATTTCTTAGATATAGCCTCAGCACCGTAACTATTTCCATTGCTGCTGTTATATCGGCGACTGTGCTATAAAGACAAGTGCAGCAGATTATGCTCGCCGTTACCATGGCATTGTATAGTATAGTGGGTGTGTATATGTATATACATATATATTAGTAAATTGCCAGATACGGTGCTACGGCGCTTTCGGAAGGTGAGAAACGCGGTTTTGCATGGGTTTTTGCTTAAGTAAGACCAGCTGCGCGGTTCTCATTGAAATATGGCGACGTCGTTGCAGTTGCAACTGTTGGCTGGTTTTAACGTGGCTACGCGGTAATCCTTAAAGTTCGAAGGGAAACAGCGTTGCTTTACTGGACGAATAATTCTCGTTATCGTTCGGGCGTATGTGTACCTGGATTGAGATGGAATTTTGGATTAGGGGTGCCGGCGGCGGTAGGGAGGAGAGGGGCAGGCAGAAAGGAATTACTGTTGGGAATTAACCCACCCTCGCTCGTACATTCAAACCGTTGCAAAAACGTTTGCGCACGGAGCATATTTTGCTCCTAGTTTTTTTTTTAGTTTCAGGTATATCTTCACTGTGGAATATGATTAATTTTCATGCTACAGTACAGGGATCGGATTGGCTGAGGATATGAAAGAGGTAAAGGTAAAGGTCAAAATAAACTTTCGATATCACTTTTGAAACATCATAGGTAGATTATTATATGCTGTATATGCTGTACTGGATAACCTAGATTCATGCATTAGGTTTCGTAAAGCGTGTGATTTTTTTTGCAAACGAAAAGTTTTTTTGACTCCTCGGATTCGCGTGTATTTTTTTTTTTTTTTTCGTGTAAATTTCGTGCTGTCTAATTACGGCTTAGAATGGCTGGTTTTCAATGAGGCATCGTGGGCCTTAAATGGGTCCGTAAGGAATTTAATATCTCAGGTCGATTTTGAGTGATCAGCCGATTTTCAGTTTCGTCGGTACTTGATGCTATTCGTCTGGGCTTTTTTCTTTTTGGATTTTCTTACGTGACTGTACTACATCGGAGTAGGTGATATTTTACTAGTGGCGCTAGTGTCGCTGGATTGATGTCTTTACGCGCAATGCATTGTGGGGATAGCGAGTGCAGTTTATCGTAGTTAAGCAGCTTAAGTGTCATTGTAAATAATATTTTATGACGGGTTAGGGGTTGTTATTGATCGTAAATACGTAGCAGGTTGTAGCGGTGGGTGGTGGGCGGGTTTTTTAAAATCTTTAAAAAAAAAGTTCTGTCACTTTTTAGCGAATGAATAATTCGTGGTATTGCGAGAGCGCGGGGAAAGTTGGCGAAAAAAAAAAAAGATTATAATTTACGCGAGGAAAAACCACGACTGAGTTATACTGTAAGGCGTGACGTGGCGAATGTGAAAATATAACGTAATACCATCGTGGCGCTATAACGTGACAGGTAAATGAAACTTCGTAAATAAAAAGTAGCGAGTTTCGTTTAATCTACGAATATCATACGCTCTATATCCGTTTACTTGACGCGCGGGAATAATTAAATAAAATTTTTTTTCCCGGAACCATGACGATCTTCTGGATTTCAGATAACTGACGCGGCTAGATGTCCATAAAAAAAAAGAGAAGATTCTAAGAATCACTGTAGTCTTCGTAAAATCGTATACGTTTTCGTCAAAAGGCCAATAGGTCTGATTTACATAAAACTGTGGAGGGGGAGTATCCACATCGGACGTAAAATGGGAAACGCGTAATCCGACAAGAGACAGGCGGGAGGGGGGAGGGTGGGTATCCACGAGGCTATTGCGCAAACTGGTAATTGAATATCGTATTTAAGATTAGCAAACAGTTCCATTGGTTCAGCAATTTCATGGCGGAATATCGTTATGCCAAAATAGAAGGGACTTCGTTGGGTTGGGGCACAGGCAGCAGAGGGGTAGAAGTGGTTGAAAGGGGATGAACAGGGGAGGGGGGGGGGGAGCGGTTGAGGGGAAGAGGATTGTCATAGCGCTAAAAGAGTCAGGGTAGGGGGTGGACGATGAATTTTATATGAAAGGAAAGAAGGTAGAGAGAGATAGAAAGAAACGGAGAGGGAGCCGTAAGACGAAGACAAGAAGATGGAACCAGCATCCCTCAACTGTATCCATCTTGGTCCGAGAAGTAACAAGTCTGCAGTAGTCAGCGGTTTTTATAATTGGCCGGAAGTAGTTCAATTACTGCAGCAGGTTCTCTTATACTCCAGCACCCACCCACCGCCACCCTCTCCCATTCTGGTACCACCCACTCTTTCATCCCCGTTCCCCATTAACCACTCGTCCCTTTAGATCCCTCGGCTCTTCATCCCTGGGAGGAAAATCCTTGTGGGGCTGCCATTACGACGACCGACTGACGTGTCTCCACTACGGTTCTGTAATCAACGGTCCATTCGGTAAAAGGAATCTCGGGGGCTTCGGCCGCCATTATTTCAAACATGTGGCGCCACCTATGCTGTCTCTCGTGGCCGATAGCATAAAGTGAAAGACAAATTTTGAATTTTGGTAGAAATAATATTGGCTTGCTTTTATTATTTGTGCCTATATTGATATTATATTTCCCAGTAGACCCGAGGGGTGGCGCCCTGTGTCCTTTCCGATTGCTTTTCTTATTAGGGCGTATTATGAACGATAATTGTTGGGCTGTGGACGAAGCGGAAAAATTGGCGACAAGGAGAGAGGGCAGGACGAGGAGTTAGTGACGTGGAGGGAGAAAGTAATAGGGGGGGGGGAAAAAAATGTCAAAGACCCAAGGAGAGACGAGTGAGAGAGGGACGGAGAGATTGAACTCGAGACGTTGGATCGGAGGGGGTGAAGTGGATTCTCTTGGTTGGGGTTGGGGGGGGAGGATTTATTCGCACGGATTGCCAGGGGAAAAGGGTCGAAAGTAGGGGAAAAAACGAGACAGCGAAAGCTTCAAGTGTTCTCGAGGAACGGAACAATGGATTTTTTTATGTGTACGATTACACGACAATGCCCATCTTATCCTGACTTACGTCTTCTTTGGACGCGGGGAAACAGCTAGGAGAAAATTTTATCCTCGAGTTGGACGGACTTATTTTTCATGATAAAAGATAACGAACGTCTTGGGGTCACGTGCGAGCATACACGGTACTTGCTGTATATGTATGTACGATCGTCATATAACGGGTGTCGTAACCGGTGACCGAGCGATGTCGTTATCTTGTTACTTTTGCAGGAGACTGTACGAAATAGATAAATGATAATGACGTACTGATTTTGAATTTTGTATTTTTTTTTTTTTTATATTTGGGTTTTTGCCGTACGCTCGATCGGTTGCTGTGAGACGAAGAAATTGAGAAACTCTGAATTATATCTCAGCGGATGGAATATTAGAGAGAAAAAAAAGAAGGGTTTAATACATTCTTATATGTATTACGTTAAAGCCAGATTTCCTTCTGTTTCGTTATCCTTCTTGAAATTATTTCGTTTAAGGACCTTAATGAAATTATGACAAGTTGTAAAGCGGTTTTTTGTTTGCTTTGATTCAGCATTATTACGTCCGAAAAAAAAATTAAATACGCTGGGAATATAATATACCCACCGTATATAAGTCTGTAAGGGTTGCTGCGTAATCCTTGTACTTTATCATGTATATATTCGGTACATTAGGACGAATTAGAACTTCAAGGAATTTGATAAAATTTCATTTGCAGGTTCCGCTTACAGTCAAATCCGAATTTGTATATCCGAATATATATATATATATATATATATATTTGATAATTACATCACAAAGTCCATAACAATTAATACGGAATAACTGAACATATATTTATAATGGCGGTTCACGAGTAACGTTTTGACGTTACCCCGATCTTTTTGACATATAATTTTGATACGCCAAAAATTACGCAAAAAAAAAATGAATTTGCCTTATAACATGCAAGACATACCCGAGCGGATTTCAAAGTTGAGAAAAGTTGATTAGCAATTCCAATGTATATCTAACTGATGCAAAAAGGACTTTGACGGCGAGTTAATAAATAAATAGGCAAAGGATACGCTGGATAAGCCATTAAATTTTGTATTTCGAATGCGAAAAGCGAAAGCATCGGGAATCCCTTTATACTTTACAAGGCGCCAGCTGAAAGCACCTCCATCCGAAGAGGATTTGCCTGTGTACTATTCATTCGCCCAAAATTTACAAGGGACTCGATTCTGAATGAATACATATCTAAGCGTGGCCTGTCTTCACTTTTATACACGGTGTAAAGTTCACGTAAAAAAAAAAAAAACCAAGGTGAATCCTTTGATCCCTTAAAAAGACTGGATCGATCTACACATTGACACGTATAACGTGAAAATAATTTTTAATGTTATTTTAACAATAATAAGTATCGCTCGAAAAACTTGGCAAGGTGTATAGAAATTTAAAAACAAGGTGATACATTAATTTAATGTTTTAGAAAGTTTGCAAAGTACGCGAAAGCATGTGCGTCGCGAATGATAAATGAATGCTGAAAATAATTTTGAAAATTTAAAAAATTTTATTTCAATTACGATATATCTACATAAAGTACACATATGTATGGCTATCTCGACTTTTCAATCAATTAAGCTTCACTTTTCAAAAAGCTTCGAGTTAAAACGATTAATTGGCATTTCCATTGAACCACGATGCTCTTGTCTGTGGCAGCTGGGAAGGCTTCATTGATTTTTCGACCAACAACACGTGCAATGCCGATGGCTTACGAGCGATTAAGCTCTAAGGGATGAAGCTTGAGCGAAAGTCTCTAATGGATTTGATACACAAAGCGAAGGAGGGAAGCTGATGCCGATGCTTGTCTCGGCGTAAAAGCGTTCGATCTCTGTGAGGCTTCGGAGACGTTATAAATTTCTTTAATCATCATTAGAGGCACGAATAGGTTGCAGATAAAATTTATTGCACTAAATGACGGAAAAGTTGGCTAAGTATGAATTACGTGGCTACAACGGCAAAGGATGCGTAATGGTATATGCATGTAACGTCAATGTAAAAGCTCACGCGCGAAAGTGCAATATGATATTTGACAAGGGAGCTTTTCAAGCGTCGTATAAAATTTCAATTAAAAGCGTCGCATAGCTTGCAACCAATATTATTCGACGCTCTCGATTCTGTATAATGCATCCGAGCGATTTTGCCGAAGTTAAAAAAAATACAGTGAATAATAATAATTAAAAAAAAAAAGAGAAAATTTTTAATTCGTTATATTGCGAAAAAAAAAAGTATCCAAATTATATATAAAAACGAGAGCATCGAATCGCGGGTGACGGTATAATTTTTCTTGAAATCGGGAGAAAAGAGAAACGTGGGAATACTTTAAAAGGGCGAAATACGTCATGTTGAGGGAAAGTACGAATTATGCAAATATTTACTCTGTAATCGTCCGAGAGCTTTTTAGGGTAAAATGGGGATGAGAGCTTTAACGTTGGCATCGCGAGCCATCCATTTCCCAGGAGGGTCCTAACGAGTGTGTAATTGCTTTTTAAAATTGATTAAAAAACGATCATTCTTGCTTCGTTGTGGAACGAGTGACAGCTAACGTATCCCCCCTAGCCAGATCATCGATGGAAGTTAGCGTGAAGAAGTATAGCTATGAGCAACGTGCATATATGCTATGTTCGTATAATATCTATATATATAAAGACTACAGCATATACTGTAGTACGTACGACATACTATAAACGTATAATCTGTATGCATGTATGAAATATACGATATCAATGTACAAGTCCACCTGTACCTGCGAACAACCCTTTCACCCCCCCCCCCCCACCCCCCACCCCTCAAAACTCACCTCTGCGTCGACGCGATTATCCGTTGAGAGTTACGGACGAGCGTTTTCTCCGGAAATTGGATGTGATTTTTCCGTCTCTTTGGGCTGCTCTTTTTCTCTGTCACATCCCCTCCCCCTCCCTCCCTCTCTGGCTCACTCCCCTCTATAACCTCTCTCTGCCTACCGGAACGACCCGCTATTCACTTTTCGGGGTACCGCTTCAGTGCGACACAACGGGTGAAAAGCATGAAAATATCCCAAAAAAGCGTCCGGCTTGCTTACTATGAATTTTAATAGCGTCGATTTATACAAAGGTTATTCGACTCGATGGGCAATTAAGACATTGTACGATAAGCAAAATATATACATATATACGAGCGTGCGATATGAAATTTAAAAAAGATATTTAAATTGGACCCCTCCTTTACCCCTTTTACTCCACCTGCTTGAATCATCCGTCCCACCGCATCCCTTCCTTGTCACAAAAATGTTGGCTGTAACGAGCGATACGGTGCTTTCGTTTTTTACGAGAATCTCTGCTTTCTGTTCAATTATATCCCAAGTACCCGTGCAAATTGTATTTGAAATTTACGTGGGAAACTCGTAGCTACACCGAACTCTAACAATCTTTATCTTTGTATACATGAACCTATCTGTACAAGTCACCCTCGCTGATGCTGTCTCCGCCGTAAGGGATGAACGAGGGACAAAGAAGGAATGGAATTACTTGACAGGGTATCCCTTGTTGCTGGCTCTGAAGCTTCGGTTCGAATTGAAAGCCTGGCAGGCTGAGCTTGCGCAATGGGATTAGGGATGCAATCTTGCTACGGTGTATACATATACATATATATATGTATATACTGAATAGTGCGTCTGTGCGCGTGGTGGTTGAAAGAAACGAAGAAAATTCGGGACTTCAAGGGGTGCCGAGGATTCTCCCGAGGATTTAGCGTCGATTCATTGCAATGAGTAAAGGGTGGGCTGTAAGTACAGGCAATAGTACGAAGAGGGTGGAATAGAAAAAAAAAGAACATTCAAGGGATCGAATCTCCTCGGAGCTTTTCACGGTGCAACGTTACAAGCTGAAGTTGCGTGTAACAATAGGTGGCAGACGAATATCTCAATACGCCTATGGTTCGTTAATACCGGTGGCTGAAGGGTCGGTTATCCGATTAAATAAAGTCGAACTTAAAAACTTGAATACAAATAAAAACACCCTCTGAGTATTATATACCGGGTCGTATTACAACTAAGCGATATTCCAGTCGAATGCTTTGATTGCATATAAAAGTGCCTTAACTCTTTTGGTTTATATATTTTTTTTCTTCCTATATATATTTTTTATTTACTTTACTCTTTGACCCTCTCCTCTGTCCCTCTCTTTCTCTTATCCCTCAACGTTCTTGTCCTGCTCTATTATATCATGGTCTATTATATTTTTGTTGTCCTTTTCTTTCATTTCGAACTTCCGAACCTTTGCATCTTCCACCCTCTATCGTCTCCTCGAACTTAATCTCTTATCTACCTACTCCAGCACTCTGTGACGTAAATGTATTACTCTTACTCCTATGTATTTTATATAGCTTAAAAAGCTCCATGTATCTCGTGGTCTAGTCGATAATGAAGATTAAGAAAATTCTTCTTACGTTACGTAATCATTCCTTCGCTTTTACTTCCCGTGGTATTTTCTAGTATGTAAATTTTCTTTAGGAGCATCCACGGTATACCTGTATCGTGACCTTAATGGTCTGTACAATTTCCTCGGGACGCAACCAATTTCGCGGATGTTTACCTTGGGAAGTGGTTTCAGTGTGTGCGAGATGTAATAGAGATCGAGAAAAATTGTTATTGTCAATTATACGTGTATGTGTTGAGAAAAATTGTCCTACTTATTCCCTATGGAACTTGGCGCATAATTTAAATTCATTTATTCCGAGCATACCGATCGGAAACGTTTTAGGAAGATGATGTTTATCGAACGTGACGTAGGTATAGGTATCTATTGTTCCCTACGCTCAAATTGATGGATGGTCCATCATTACGAATTTATTTCTCAAAACGGCCTGCAGCGAAATCGACATGTTGTTGAGCGATTGCCACGATATTCTGGATGGCTTGTAAAAAATGACTAAACCTCGACGCGCCAATTGGTTCTTTCGCTTCGACCTTTGATTAACGATTCGTTGAATCGGAACGAAGCATAGATAAAACTAGAGCATGGGGTTGTACCGATTAATCGAGCAATAATGGACTGGTATCGGTATCAAAAGTAAAGAAAGATGAAATTGCTACGTTAAAATTAATACAAAATTTTCAAGAAGTCAAAATCAAAGTTTATATACGGTGATTCAAAAGTATGCGATAAAGAAAAATAATTTTTTGGTGGGCATTTTTTTCTATCTGAAGTTTGGTATAATTTTTTTATTGTTTTTCGTGTTTCACTTTTTTTTATTAGCCAAAAGAAAATGGGGAGGGGGAGGTCAATGGCGACCAAGGAACGTGTGCGAAGGTTGTAAAGGGAATGCAGGGGTTGTAGACGTCAGAAGATATTCTCTTCAGCTAATACGTAGTTGTAAAGGGAATGTTTGGTAGATGTTAAAACTGGTTGAAATACCGTGAGAACAATTCATCTCAAAGTTTCTCTGTCCGATGTCGTAAGTTGCAGCTGACCTCAAAATAGTTGCTGGTCTTCCCACTGGTGCACCCTTGTGCTTACTAACCGTTTGGGTACCGACTTTGCCAATGGAACTCATCTCTTACTACACGGCGGGAACTTTGGAAATAAATCGAGTCTGACCACGCGGACTCGTCGTTATCTTATATTACTTGCTGAAGTTTTAACAGTTTTTTTCCCTGCACTTCCCGCAGTCCTCGCTTTAGCGGGAACAAAGGAAAAAGCAAGTTACGGGAAACGAGAAACACGCAACTTGTTAGTTAATGACGAGTTGGGAACAGCGGAGCTCGCGACATGTTGTCTGACTAAAGTTTTCTTTCTCCACTTTCGAGAAAAAAAGTCCATCGCCAATCTTCGACGTGGCGTGTGTGCTTTATGGGTATTTTTGTAATTCGAGAAATAGAATAATAGAAAATTAAAAATATATATAAAATTTCTCTCTCCACATCGGCTTATCGCTACTATAAATTTATAACCTCTACAATTTTTTGAATACCTGAAAGTCGGTCGCATGTGTAACGGTGGAAAAGTTGAATGTAGAAGGTGATAATGAAATTTTTGAAAGTTTTCGGTCTAAACACAGAGAGCATGCAGGAAGTCAAGGCAGCTGCGCACTTATCTGGGTAGCCGGTATGGTAAAAGTTACTATATTGTGGTAGAGAAGGTATTCGGAATAAAAGTGGGGAAAAAAAAAACAAGTGAGAAAAATGTAAAGTTGGTAATAAGGGGTATGAAGAAAAGGAGAGAAATAAAAAATGAGACGGTGGGAAAAAAAGTAGGCGAAAAAAAAATAGAAGGGATGAAGGAGGGATGAGAATGGGGCTGGAGATCCGTCATTCGAGTATTTAGTGGCCGAGAATATTACAGGCAACGAGGGTTGAACAGGCTTGATGCACGGTGCAGCTTCCTGGTTCTTTTCCCGTTGAATGGACATTTTCGCGTAAATCGTTTCAGGCACCTATAGCTGTGCGATTCACGTAAAGCACAGAGCGACGTATTCGACAATGAGCATCTCGGTGGTTGGTGTGAAAACACGCCCTACACTTTGTACCGTTGCGCGTTTTACGGGATTTCCTTCATTTTCCAAGCTGACGGCAGGCGGCATCCACGACCAGCAGACAGGAAGTTACGCCTGTTTTTGTCCGTAGAAAAACAAACACCCAGTATAATAATTCGACCTAATAGTCAAAAAATTTTTTTTGCTAACTAAAAACACGTTTGCGAATTTTCCAAGGTTTCAATAAAGTGAGTCAGCGTATAGACGCGATTTGCGTGGACCAAGTTGGAATTGTACGTACACCAGGTTATTCAGTCCAAACGTACCGCTTATATATAAGAAAATACTGAGAGTACAGTAAATGAAAAATAAATTTATTTTATTGATTAGAATATTAAGCAGGATACTGTTTTTTCAAAAAATTACAGTATAATCTTTCGTATGCGAATTATTAATAGAAACCGATATAGCGTTACTTTAACATTGGTCTGGATTATTTATTAGGATTTAACACGAGAATTATTATTCTTTTTCATTATTTAACGTAAAAGTGGTTGAGAGTGGTTCAGGTGGTGTTTCTTTAGTCTTTTAGCTACCCTCTTAGATCCTTTATCGTCCTAGGTATACATATATGTATGTGTCGGTTTCATCTTTTACCCTGGAGTGCCAATGGGGTGAATCTTAGACAACCTGAACGTATCTTGACGGGAGAAAAAAAAAACTGAGAAATAAGGGTCCGTTTTTTTTTTCTTCTCCAAGATGAAGAACCCTGGCTGGCGACATTCTATATTTTTAGTACTTGCAGAAATATTGTCAACGTAGTGTGCTGTCTGGGTATGTGTTATACGTACAAGAGCAAGGTAAAGAGTGACGTAGACTGGGTACAAAATAAAAAGGGCGGTATGTAAAAATATTTCGCATGAGCTTGCGAGATTAAAAGGTAGCGATATTAAAAGAGTGTAAAAAAAAAAGAAAAAAAGGACCGAGTCTAGCCTTGGTTTTCAAATCAAAGAAATATTCGTTTAAAATAGCGCACAAAAGGAATCCCAGAGACAGATGAGGACCTGCTAGGCCCTCGGGTTAAATTTTCGAAATGAAAAATAAAAAAAAACCGAGATATTTCGCCGTTGCAGTTAAGGGGGTATTCAGGTCTAGAGGCATAAATTTTGTGCGTTTTTTTCGAGCTCGATAAAAAAGAAACAAAAATATTTTTACCATTCATATTTCTACAGGATGTTTATTGATATTTTAAGAATATACAAAAAAAATTTTGAATAAAAAAATAAAAAAATAAAAAAGTCATAAGTTGGTAAAGTTGGGGATAAAAAAGGGGGTGTTCTGGTTGACACGATTGCAACCCTTTTCGTGGTCTGAAATAAAACTTAAAAAAGATTCTTAATTAGTAAGAATGTCGTTACAGCTCCTATCTCAGAGGAATCGAAAAAAAAGAAAATTTTCAAAATGGCGGCTGTCTGAAACCAGGCATTTCTCGATTTTTTTTTTCGTCACTTTTAATTTATTAAAATATTTACTAAAATAGCTATAACCCTGTAAATTATTGGAATTTCAAAATTTTCTTTCGATGATATATTCTTAAAAGTCTAAAGTTTAAGAATATACAGTGAAAAAAAAATTGATTTTTTCAAAATTCTATACCAGAATACCCCCATAAACTCCTTCTTATCCCTTTTTTTAAAAGCCTTTTACCTTCTCTCTCTCTCTCTCCCCCCCCCTCTCTCTTTCGCGTTCCCTAATGTTTCTATCCTTTTTCACTTTCGGTATCCCCACCTACCCTCGACTTCCTTCTCTTTCTCATAGTTATTGGCATTTTCATATTAAGCCTGCATGCTCTCACGAACTCTTGCCAAAGTTCCATCCTGGCGCCTCTGGTGCCATCTAATTCAGAAAAAACGAACTTATTGCCATTGGTTGTATGGGCGAAATTGATTTCGAGTCACCGCGAAAGCATCCATATGCACACGTACTGACATGGCCTCACGTGAAATTGCAACGCGTGGGAATGCATACAGCGCGTGCTTATATGACATTTTTTTGTCAGCCCCGTATCCCATTTTATAAAAGCGTGAGATAAAAGTCGACAACAATCATATCGTGAGAGAGGAATTACGAAAAGTGTGAAAAAAGCTTTTTAAAAAAAAAAGAAGTGAGAAGAAAAAAAGTTTAAAATTCCTTCCTGTAAACAATTTCAAGTCGGCTCTCACTCGAAATTCCTGAAAAGCTTCCTCCTATCCATTGAAGGTTAGCCTTATTTAATTGCCCCCACGTGATATCTGGTGCGTATGAAAATTTTGTTTAATCTTACTCATCTACCGAGCAAGTTCACGACAAAGAGTCTCTTACCAATTAAACGTCGAAGCTTCACTGTCTGTAAGCTTGAGATTCAAGTATTACAATAAGCATTATGCTTCCTTGAACAAGGCGGGAGTGGAGCTTTCGTTAAATATATATATATATATACATATATGTATATCCACACATATATATATATATGTGTGTATCTTCTTCGATGGAAGTGTCTTGTAACATACTACACATATGTATACGTAATATTCGCACGGATACGATTTCTCATCAAGAGCGACGGTGAGACAGTAGGGAGGTTAAAAAAAAAAGAGTTCGCGCCCAGAGGAGAACCTTTTTTTTTTCTTCACCGTATTCGTTCCACTTTCTTCCACAAGGGGCGGAAGCGTCGCACGCGGAAGCGGCACGGGTGGCGCGAGCCGCGCAAGTAAGCGGTCTGTTTTCCGTGCGGTTTTTCGTTTTGTTTGCTCGGAGTGAATAGTCGGTAATTTTTTTCTCTCTCTTTCCTGCTGTCTCGACAAGAAGGGAAAACGTATTGCCAACCGTGAGAGTTTAAGGGTGTCTCGTTTCTTGCTTTGGCTATCATTTTTATTTCTTTCAAAGGAACAATGACCAGAGCGCCACCTACGTATAGTATATATATTATAATATACGAGTACAGTAGGTACAAGTGATAGGTGACGTTTAATATGTCGAAAATATCTTTGGAATTTACCGTCTCACTCTAACCGTGAATTTATAATATTACGTATGACGTGAAATGACGCAATTAATACAAGAAAGGATTTAATAAGCTCTACGTTTCCGGATTTTTCCCCTTCGCGTTTCATTGCTCTCGTAGAGTTTCTTTCGTACTTTCTAAGAGGGTTGAACCTCCGAGTGAAAAAAAAAAATTTAACTCCGGTACGTCCGCCCTTACAAATTTTATCGCAATTTTATTCCTTTGTCGCGAGGTCAGAATTCCTGAATTTCCTCCTCACCTGGATTTCGGAGTTCCGAGCAGTTCCGAGTTCTTCCGACGAGTATTTAAAAAATAGGTACCTCCCCTACCCTCCTCTCATCTCTCAGAGTTCTCGTACGATCCTACTTCTTACGTATTCGTTCCATTTCTAAGTATGGTTGCACCATAAAAACCAGCCTTGTCTCCCCAAACGTCTTTGGCACCCGACTCTACCCGTTGCAATCTTTTTTTAATTTTCTTCTCTCTCCTCTTCTTACGTAACTTAAGCTGCGTTTTCAAATGTCTGTGGAAAACGAGGAAACCTCGTAGACGGTTATGTGGCTTATCTAATCTCTAACTCCGTATCTTAATCCGCGATGACGTCACTGGTTCACGACATAGGATCGTTGTCTTCTTTTCTTGGTGATACTTATTTTTGTTTTTATGCACGCAAAAGCAATGGTACGATACGGGCCTGTGATTTTTCAATCAAAATTTAAAAAAGACAAAAGATCTTGAAGATTTCTCTTTTCACTTCTGTTCTCGATGGTCTTTATATTCGCTGGGTCGATCTTGTTTCGAAGGGAAAGAACGAAATTTTTTTTTCACTCTCTTCCCACCCCCAGTGTCATTTTTCCTAACTAATTACCACTATCGTTATTCATCGTCATCGCACCGCGTCGTGACAGCATTAATAAAATTCTCCGACGTGAATAAATTCACGCTACGGCGAAATACTTCGTTTCCGTTCCCCACGTAATAAACTCCGCTTTCATCGTTATTTCCGCTTTGAAAATATTTCCCCCGAAAAATTCAGTCTCGTTATCGTGAACCTCTCTCGGTTCTTTATTTTGACAATCATTTTTGACAAAAGAAACGGAATGGAGAAAATGAATTTTCCATTTAACGCATACACAGGCAATATAATCACACGAGGAACATAAAATATTTCAATTCTCGACGAGTGACGGAAAACTTCGAAAGATCCTCTTACTCGTGTATTATTTGTATACTTCGAATTTGTCATTCTCTTTCAAATATTATATCATCGTCGTAATACGATATATTCGATTTTCGTTATTTTTGTCAAATTTCAGGTTCGTATATTATTTCGATCGAGTAATTAATTCAATTTTTACCAAAGCCAGTTTCACGGTAGTGCTGGACCACTTTGATGCTTACGACCCCCGTTCGCCATTTCATCTCTGTGTCCATCTAGCGGTCAAACATGGCGAATTGTTTTACGCGATATTCACTCACGTATTCATCAACGTTATCACCTCGCGAACACTGATAATTTGATAAAAAAGAAATTTGTTCCTTCGTTTTCAACAATTCTTATCCCTCTGCCAATTATACTTGTTTTTTTCTCTGTGCTCCCAGCATCCGCACTGTCATCAACGGTGAAACATTTATCGAAAATTCTCGGTAATAAAATAATCAACAAATAATAATAATGGCACGTAAAGAAAAAATCTCTTGCAGCTCCTTGTAAATTGATTGCACCGTAAACATAGGGAATTCAATTCAGAAACGTCTTATTGGATTTTTTTTTTTTAACAGTTGGTAATACAATTCCGATCGAGCCATTATTTCCAAGACGGCCGATTACATTCGACACAAATGCTTACCTGTGATCGGGTACAATTTGTAAAGTGTATTCTTTTCAGTGGTAGTAATCTTTTTTCTTTTTCATTACTCTTGTTTCCCAATCCTCTCGACTTCTTTTAATTTTCCTCTTGGCCAGAACGACTGTTTAATTACGATCGTTACTACGGCTCGTACCGACCCGTTATACATATCCGTCGACGCACTAACGATTTCATCAATGACGTCTACGTCACTTTGCAATGCCTGAAATTACCGCAATTAATCGCACTCGAAGTTGCCAGTAGAGCCTCAATTTAACTCTGAAGTTCGATAACTTTTCAGCACCCCCTTTTATTACTCTGTACTTTTTAACATTCTTTTATACCTTCAGCCCCTTTTATTTTCTCTACTCGCAACGGCCTTTTCCTTTATACGACACCCAGTAAATGCTCGTGTCAATGCATACGAGAGCATAGTTGCAATTGTTTACCTAATTTTTGTAACAATTTTATCAAACTACGTTCTTACAGTAGTCTTATAATTTGTAAAGTATTTTCTTAACTCTACGCCGATAACGAAAAATCCAAGAACTGACCTACGTTACTTTCGTCCGTCCACCCTTCGCTCGTGCATCCGCGAGCCAGACAGGCGCCAGCCGATTCTTTTCTAACCGGGAACTGAAGAGCCGCCAAAACGAGAGCTCTGACGAAACCTATCGGATAATGCGCTAACTTAACGGATTCTTTCGATTTTTGGGAACGCGTGAAATCGAGAAACGCAACCGCAGCTGCTGATCTTTGGAGTCGCGTAAAATCAGCAAACGCAACTGAATGCACGAACGAGAGCGGACAATTAAAAATTACGCATCGACGGATGTGACTCGTTCGAATACAAACACCTCCCCCTCATTATTATAATGCATTTATCCTCATAATAATAAAATCCCCTAACATAGTGCACAAAGCAGGCATATTTTGCTCCAATGACATTCACGATCGTGCACAGAGGAAGAAATGACGTAATTGGAATCATTAACACGAACCGTCTCGGTGTACGTATCACCCCCTGACCCTTCATACGTATCACCCCTCAATCCTTGATACGTATCACCCCTCAACCCTTATCCAGTCTGATCACGTGATACGGCTACACGCTTCACCTCGCGTGCAGGTACATCGTAGACGCAAATTGTAGGGGGTGGGATCCTTGGGGTCTTTGTTAATAGATTTCGTAACTAAATTGCAGTTCGAAATGCACCCTGTGTGCACTTTTTTTCCATACAGTATATAGTATACCCATGCGTCATCGTATCTGTGAACTGCAGTGTCATTGATTTGTTTTTTTCTCTTTTAGGTACGTGAACTCGACCGTCACTCAACCGCGGAAACTATACGTGAATTAATTTTAACGAGAGACACAAATCGACGTGCAGCACCTCTACAGCTTTTTTCTTTCTTTTTTTTCTTTTTTCAGGAAATCACATCGCTGTCCATATTGATGATTAACGAACTTGGATACTAGAAGAGAATTTTTTTTTACCCTAATTCTACCGTAGAGTCCATATGTTAACTATAGATGGCGATGCAGCTAAAACTATTCGTATCGAAGTACTGGACTAGTATTCTGTGAATATTTTCAAATGGACCACCCGCTATACCATTTTACTGTACGACAGAGTGTCAACTATTTTCAATTTTGATCAAGGTTCGTTTTCATTTCGCGATTAAACCACGGTAATGGAGCACTCTATATACATTTTTTTTACGTTTTACGTTGAATAACTTTTTTCTTTATTTCTACCTATATAGAAAACGATTGCACTAATTGGCTTTAATACTCGCCGCGTAAATTTTATAGGAATTTAATGCACACTACAGATGGGATACATTTTGATAATGTAAAATCAATTCGATTCGTCTCAAGATCTTCTTAAGATTCGATTACGTAACAGAAACACGAGTTGGTACTTCCCAGATGGTTTAACTGAATTTTTTTTTTTCACAGCATCCACTTGAAATTATTGAAAAATAGTGGGTTCGTGATAATTCCCATACGGGTATCTTTTCGCTCGCGAAACAATTTCTCTGAATCTCCAAGAGCTTACGTAACGAATTTATCGCGTGCGCAATACCAGATTAGGTTTTTCTTTATTTTCACTGGAGCGACCAATATCACATTCTCGTCAAGCATCTACCGACAGAGAACCCGCCATTCTCTTCTATCTTTATTTCCCTACAACAGATTCATCCTTACCTTTTATCTTCAGCTGCCTTTTTGAAATCCCTGCAAGTTGTTGTCCTGTTTTCGCTTATCGCAGGTACTCATGCAAATGACAAGTGGTATCCCTGTAACGAGTTTATACAGCGCGCAGGTTGGTACGCTTGGAGAATACCAAAGAAAGTCAAGCACGCCGCTGAAGAAGAAGACGAGATAAAAGGTAAAGAAGCGACTGAGAATGAAAAGGAAAAAAAAATATATATATATGTATATAAGTCACGGTATAAAAGCAAGATAGATAAGGAGTAAAACATAACAAAGAGAAGAAGAAAAACTGTACAGTCCACCCTAACCGAACCCAAAAGCATAAGGGCGAATTTACATTACAGGCACGAACTTTTGATTGAATTGTTTCTTCGGGCGCAACCTTATTTTTTTATTTTTTTTTATTTTTTTCGTGATGAAGTGACTTCGACTCGTGGAGTGTGTCGCGGAGAGAATTCCGGAGGGTTCTAACCGCATCTTAGCGACCCCATAATTTTTTTCATTTCTATTCATAGAATTTTTTATATCTGACCGCACAAGTAGCTACTCTATATACCCACGTCAACGAATCCCGCAGTTCAATACGATATTTCATACAGCCTTTATTACACGTGGAAACCGATACACAAGACTCCGATTTTCCACCCCTATTTTTATTTCTTTCATACGGGTAAATTACATAGTGGCTTGTCACTCCAGTAAAACGAATCTCTTGTCGACA
>JARQSV010000355.1:1138840-1158885 GCA_030142285.1 Calameuta idolon | reverse complement strand
TTGACTCGATACTCTTTTCGAATTTCCCGGGACTACGCAATACGAAAGAAACTAGACTTAGCGAAATCCCGGATGGGCGCCAGACGTATCGTTGCGTCACGATACATAAAAAAAACTTCCTGGAAAATATTGAAAAGAGGTTCGAATAGGAGGAACCGATCGAAAAGGTACGATAAAGGAGACGGGTCGAGACTGATGTCAAATAAGGGAGAGATAACCATTAACCATTATTTCCAAAAATTCTGACCCTGAAATTCTTTGCCGATAATTTGCGTAACGGGATATTAATAGACGGCAATACGTCCCGTATGATAAATGCGACAGTCAATCGTGAAATAGCGTCACAATATATGTTGAAAAAAAGTGAACATACGTACCAGACTTAAGGTTAGGTTAGGTACATACATTTTAGATGGGAATCGATAAAAAAGAAATTGCTTAAACGAACCGAATGTCCCGGGAGTATATAAGAAGTCCAGGCTGGCGGTGACAGTCCTCGTAATTACCCTGTTCTCCAAAAAAAAGCTCAAGGCATGAAAAAGAAGGTTATTTTAGCGTTACGGGTTATGATTGGTTCAAATAATTACGGTCGAAGGGATATAATTTCAGGTGCCCATTGAAACCCATTTGTCTACGTTACTGCGATACATGGATTCCAATGCGATTCAGGGCCAAATTCTTTTTTCCTGCTTTCAACGTTTTGTCGGACACGAAAGGAACCGAGTCGATAACTTTGTGATTCGTCGTTACATAGAAATTCGAAAAGTATATTAATTTTAGTTTTTTTGCTTTTTTATTCACTAAATATGCCTTTAGGCTTTTTATTCTCTCTACCTTTCCACCCCCTCTTTCCTCCTCCCGCCCCCCTTTACTCTTTCTCCCTTTACCAGCGACCACCTTATTCTCAGTCTGTCTTCCTACTGCACCCCCCCCCCCTCCCTCCGCCCGCCCGGTTACGTAGCAGAGAGACACGCGGCTGTCTCCAAAATCAATAATTACGTCAGCAGCCAACGCGCCACGCCTATGAACGTTCTGTCCTTGTCGCTCGAGTTAACGAGGCGAGTTGTATTGGGTATCCGGCTTAAAAGAAAGAAAGTACTTGCAGGCTGTACCTGAAGCCACAATGGAAATAAAAGGGGATGCTTAAGCAATCGCGTCAAAGCTAATTCGTTTGTGAAAATTTTTTTTTAAAGCTTTTAACTGTAAATGTCAATAATGATATATTTAATAGTGTATACATATATGTATTTTAAAGTTTCAATTTTAAATCTCAATAAAAATATATTTTATTTCGTGTTCGTTACTCGGCTGTGTCGTCCTATGCTTTGAATTTATACAATTTTCATTGAGCGACCAGGACCCCTTGTTGTCGCCAGTGCGAATTCGTTATGACGACCACACGTTGTGGGATATTTTCAATTTGCAAGAAACAGTCCTGGCAAATGCTATTATATTACATTCAACGGTTCTTCGTCCCTTTCGACCGTCTCAAAGAAACAGGACACTTTCGCATAAGGATCGTAGCGGCCATCCACGTGGAAAAATAGTCTTATTTGCTATGCACGATATTAGGTTATAATCCGAGCATAAATTTCATTAAGCTTGCTCTGCGTTCGTTTGCGCGAAAATCAACATCGATATATATATATATATATACAGATATACGCTCACTCGTTTCTTCGTATGACGATAACAGCGGTGAAATAGCTTTGAGTAGAATGGTCCTTGGTGCTACCTATAATCGATATATATATATATATGTATATAGATATACACGTGTTTATCTACACTGGTATATGCACAGTTCACCCACTACATGCCACAGTAAACGTTTTAGTTTGCTTGGCGTAATTGAGAATTCGCAACGGGCTGTCCGCATCAAGCTCGTTAAATGGTCGGTAGCGCGCGACATCTGCCGGCTGTCAAATGAAATGAAAGGAATGAAAACGTGAGAAAGAGCCTCTCGTTGTAACGGAAAGAACGAGCCAGTGGTAAAGATGAGAATGTAGATAATTTTTTAAATATATTTATCCCACGATCGTTCCTTGTAAAAAGATCAGTGATTTGTGTCGTTAACGTATATATATTTCACTGGGTTACGTAATAGATGTCTACCTGTTATATCTTATAAGTAATATTTCTTCTATCAGGTATACCAGGTACGTACCTATGTAGGGATTATGGCTACGGGGGCCCTGCATGTACATAGAGTATACGTGGCTATCGAAAAATTTTCGAAAGCTCTAAATCACGAACGGTGCAGTGTAGCCAACGCATAAGGAAAAGCTTCTACGCGAGGTATAGATGACTGTCATATTTTACATTTTTCAATTTAACGTGGCTAACGTCCACGATTTATCGTGGGTTAAACGAAAAGGAGTTTTGGCTGCTTTTCGATCGTTCACGTTCCTTCTTGGCTCAATCGGAAAAGCTCGCAAGCTTTTTTCATCCTGAGATCAGGGCTCGCACCGTATGTCTGTAGTAGGTTCGATGTTAACCCTGTGAAGAAAAAATTGCAATCCCGGTCGCGATTTGCGACGAAATCGAGGCGATCGTTCACGTGAATTCTGGAAGGAGTGTCAAATGGGGAAAAAATAGTCTCCACTTTAACTTCATTTGCCAGACCTTTTGAGGATCGTGAGAGACCTTTAAAGGATGGGGAAGAAATAATGAGATTGAGACAGGGGAGTCGAAGAGAGGTCAGAGCCAATATACTGTATAGGGGTTCTAATTCTGTTTAATGTTTTTTTTTTTAACGTTAATTCTCAATATACATAGACATAACGAGATGGCACGATGCGAATAATTTCTCTTGCTCCTGCTTTTTTTTATCGTTTTTCTCTATTACACGTATTTTCTCGTGCTTTTTTTTAAGCGCATTTGACGTCACTGCGGAAAATGAATCAAGGATCAAATTTGAATTATACTTCGGTCCTCGTTCTCGAGATTACATATTTTGCTTTTTATTCACATTTAATAACAATTTTTATACTTTTACATCAGGGTGCTAAATCTCGATAGGTTTATGGGATTGGCAGCGTTTATAATCATTCGGTATTGGTACTGATAATAATCAATGACGAATCTGTGACCTCTCGTAGCTATTACCAAGGGTCACGGTTCGTTTGAATTACTGACTTGAACTTTACGGATGGATACGAAACTGAGTGAAAACTTTGTACACTTGTACAAGTTATGATCCGAGTCGGAAGCGGCATTTAAATGCATCGTAACTGCATCTCGGATGGTTTTCAAGACTTTTGGGCTGTTTAGATATCACATAAAGACGTATCTCCTGCGGTGATTAAGTTCTTTATGGGAGGAACAATAAGAGAAGTATGAAAAATGCGGTAAAGTATGAAACATCCAGATACGCGAAGACAGTCGTATGATTATTTAAGTCGAACCAAGATGTTATCTTACGTTACTCCATTTCAAGCTCCTGATACAACGGTAACGATAAATCGTCAATACAAGTTCGCATAATTTTTCTATAATATATATTACGTAAAAGGATACGAACGTAATTTGAAAAAATTATCATGGACTTTACGTGTGTACGTAATCCATGAAAAAGAAAAATTTATCGTTTCTGAACAGAGCTTTTATGTTTTACGTTATCCACAAAAAAGTGGATCATTCCATGGAATTGAATTCAAGCCGATAATCATTTACGTGGTATGTCAGAATTTGGCTCCGATGCATATAATTCAAAATGTTTCAAATTTCAGGCGTTACCGAATTCCACTTGTCATCATAGATTTACAGGTATCATTTACTCAATGGACCATGACGTATACGGTGGTCGTACAATACTTCATTATTGTATCATATTATTTTAGGATCATGTTTGTCACTATTATATAATCCACTTGATATATTAAAATTATATATATATATATATATTCAAGTAATAGTCGCTCATATAAAAATATTTGTCTGGGATAAATGAGTAGCGATGCTGGATAAAGTGGATTCAGTTGAGATTTTAAAATAGAACCAGACATATTGATGGACATGAATTATTGATGAAAAAAGCTAAAAGCTAAATAAACTGATTAAATAAGGAATGATAAGAAACTATCGATCCAGACCTCTTATATTAAGTGGTTATATGTATGTATGTACATAATTTGAGACTCCCTAATGGACCGTATCAGCTACTGCCAGAGATGCGTAAATTTTTCTCACTTATCTCGTATCAGCAGATCACGATGATATCTTCTCTACGTCGAGGTTAACCAAGCAGAACGTCTTATTTTAATACGCGTTACGTCATGGCTAGGAAATTTTTATTATTTTCCGATAGTCTCCGTGTTCCCTTCCAGGTAGAAAATTATACAAAGTATCACGGTTAGGAAGCTAGTCCGTGTTTAATGAGCCTGTACTATCTGGACAGTATTAGATCTTAGATACAAAAAATCTATAATAAATATTATCTCAATTTCATTTTACCTAACTAGACCTTATCGAATGTTATCATTACTTGTCGCAAAAATGATCCAGTCGCTTGGTACAACTGACCATTACCAATCGATTCGCGTCTAAATTAAAAAAAAAAAAGAGAGGCAAAGAGTATCCACAAAACTATGAAAATCCATAAAAATACACGACCTAAATTGCCAAAGTAAGAGAGAACAAAAGCCAGGAGTAAGAGAAAGAAAATAATTCTATGAAGACAGAGAGACAGGTATGAAAAAAAAAACCCCAATTGGAACAATAAATGTAGGAAAATCGTGCCAAGGAAATCCGTGTGGCGCGTTTGAGACTGTCGAGGATGCCAGAACGCAAGTTGGACTTTCCGCTCGAAAATTCATTGCGCCTAAAGAATTAGACAGTCGGCAAATCGCAAGCTTCCTTCGGGCAACGCCTACCAACTGGAGGACATGTTCATGCTGCTCCGACCACATTGCAATTTCTTGCAACATCCTGGAGCCTTGATCCGCACCCGTTAGTTCCGGCCATCCGCTTCGTTTCCATCCCTCTTACTCATAGGCACCCCCCCTGCCTCCCACCCCACGAAACCACCCACCAGTTGGGTGGAAGGACGCCCACTCGTGTCATGGACGTTGTACGTGCTGGGTTCTGTACCACCGCCAAATGTCATATTTAACTACGCGATGGCACGAGTCCAGCGGTCCTTTAAAGCTGAGCTTTCTTCAGCGTGCTGGCGGACGACCGTACTTTGAAAACACTGTGAGCTTTTTCCACGATCGTTGGTCGCGTGTCAACTTTAAGGATTAAAACTCGGATCGATCGAACCGACGGACTGTAATTGGTTCGCGGGATTACTGAACTTTAATTTGGTGTAAGTTTAAATTCTAACGGAATACGTAAGTCAATTTTCCCAGCCTTAGGAATCATGAAAAATCGTCCAAATTTCGCTTACGATTTCAGACCCATTAACTTATCTCGAACCTCGTTTAAGTATCCATACGAAAGGCCTTAAGAAGAGTCTTTTGAATTAATATATCAATCGTTCCTTTTTTACTCGCGCTAACGCATTTCTATTGTCGATGCTCTTCCTGAGTGGCGAGCCAAGTTTTACAAAAGCACTTGCGCCCGTCAATGCTACGATTCTCGAGGTGAATTCAAATTGAGTTTTCCCCGGTTTCGTATAAAATATCCACCCTGTGGACAAGCCAACCAACCCCTTGGTGTATCACCCTCGGAACCTTTGCTACCCTTATTTAGATATATCATCGACACTTCGACATCCTCCAGACTCTCTGCGTATCCTTTTATCACAAAAACGTGAGCATAATCGCTAGAAGTTTGTCCCCACGTGTTTGAATCCATGAAAAGACTTTAATTATTCAGTGGAAAATACATTCTATGGTTAAATGTCCCATGCTATCCTGTACTGCACATATGTGACTGTCATTATGTGTCGTATGGTCCTTGCTAATGCGTGTATCTATATGCATTCTTGTACATACGGGGATATACGTAGTATATGGAGTTTATATATATATATGTGTGTGTGTGTGTATATGGGCTGCATTTATGAATGCTTCAGACGACCTTAAGCCCTTCTGAATAGAGCATAGTAACTCCCTGAAACCTTACCTCAACTACCTCAACGTCTCTCGCCAACTCTTATCACTCTTGGCTTATCAATACCGATATGAAGAGACGAGCGTTCCATTTAAATTCAAAATCCATCACACTGCGGCGATTCGCACTTACAATCTGAAATTGACTTCCGGCGTGATTCCATCCGATGGCAATTTCAATAAATTACTGTCGCTCCTTTAGAAATTATCATTAACCGTTTATAGGAAAATTATGACTTTTGTTCCAAAAATCGTTATACACGGTGAGATCGTGAATTTGCGTATCTCTATCGACGATAACATATCCTTAGGTATGTGTCAGAGTGGGTCGAGATTTTATTATCAGTTTGTAAAGGATACATGTGCGATAGTAAAGACTGTTTTATATATTTTTTTTCGACACTCGCTATATGTATATTTAGGTGAATCGTGTTTTCGTATTTCGAAAAATCCACAGAAATGCGAACGACGCGGTATGATGTTTTATGCCGTTGGTTCTCTTTTTTTTTTCTTTTTATGAATTTTCTGAAGGACGCATACGAGTGGTTGTTAGTACGAAACACTTTTTAAGGCGCATCTGCCCTGGGAAGTTCGCGTCGTGACCCCTGAATGAAAAATGTGACTGTACCTTTTCATTTTTATTTTTTTTTATTCAGTCATACCCCCAGGTCTACTCCTATTGAGATGTAATAACAAAATTGCATTGAATTATGCATCAAAGCTTGCATTGTTCCTCGAGGATTGTATTTATTGTAAACGTCTGACTCTTACACGTGTTTGTCGTTGAAAAAGAAAATATAACAAGTGCTTGAGAAAACGGTAGTATTTTCTTAACGTAGTCTTCCAGCGAGCCTTTGGATACCCAGTAAAAAGAATTGTCTTCCACATTGGCAAAACGAACGCGATAGCAATTATCATTAAGCAATGGGAATAAAAATTGAAAAATGTTGCACTCATTAAAAAAAAGAAAAAATCTTGTTAATTTAAGAATATATAATTTTGCGAAAAATTGTATAGAAAAATAAAATGCATTCTAACACACATAAGTATTTGGAAAACTAGAAATGTAAAAAAAAAGAAGTATAAATTAAAGACCAACATTCGTATCGATTTGTACTCGGGCATAAATAAAATCTATAAATAATTCTATACAGAAGTCACTTCAGAAATCTATGTAGCAACATATCGTTTTTGGGATTTCCTATATACGTACCTACATATATATAGATTGAGGTTCGATGAATGAGCGATAATAGCGAAAGTCCGGAAGGGCTCGAGTAAAAGCACCCGATAGAGCTACCCTCGTCAGTGGGAGCAACCGCAAAGTGCGAAGAGTCTTGCCACGCAATAGGGGGAGGGAAAGACCCCAGAGTCCGACATTTGTAATGCAAATAAACCTTAAGTCTGAATAATGTTTCTACGTCTCGACTCGGCGAGATATCGGTCCGCTTTTCACCTTGTAGATAAATAGCATGTATGTATGAAACAGAGTACAAACTCTATGTATATATATATATAGTATATATACATGAAGTATATACATATATATACACAATACACAAAAGTTCGTTCCATACATCTGTTTTAACTGCGTGTTTGATAACCTCGTAAAGATAGGAGCGCACGTTAATGACGTGCACTATCAACCGCACACGGTGTTACGTCACGAGGTAAATTAAACGAATAACCCAATTACCCAATTACTCACTCGATTTTATGTATAAAATGAAAAATTTTATTTAACGATGATACGTCACAGATAGTGAATATAAGGCTGCGTTAAAGTCAAATTCTACGTTCTGGTTGATTTAGGTATGATTTTGCGAGTATAGTTAAACATTCTTTTATACCTTCGACGAAGACGCTCATGATCGTGAAACCAGCGGCAGGTCGATGATCAATTAAATATATTTAAAAGGTCGTAAAATAGGAAGTCTCTGCGATCCACATAAGGAGTTAGAGCAAAAATTGTGACGAGAGAATTTTTTTTTTATTTATCTTTTTTTTTCTTATTACTTCAGCCTCACTGCCGCATGGAACGCGTGTGAGATAATACGAAGCGTAGATATAGGTTGGCAACGTGCTCTGGGGAATCTCAGGTCGAGAATTCGGGTGGAAAAATGCAGGGAATTCCAATATAGGAATACGAGTCATAGTGGTTGGCATTACTGAGCTCTTTTTTTTATACCATCTTCCTATCTGTACCAACCTTCCACTTCATAACTGCTGCACAACTGGCACGCCCTCTAGGCCACATTCTAGATCTACTCGGGTCACAGGTGTAGATACTAAAATGTCCCTAGAGTACAGTATTGGGTATAGATAGGAGTCCTACCAACCAAAATTTAACTGAATCGCATACAACCATTACGCGATAATACTTGGTTATGTAATAACCCCTTGACTTTATCGCCCAATACCAATAACCAAAAGTTTACGAAAAATTTTTCCAATACACGTCACTGCGCATAATTGAAAATCTAACCTGCCAAATTCCCTAGACTAGGAAAAAACTATTTAGAATCCAAATATCGTCGTCCGCTGACGTCATAATCGCTATCTTCGTTCTTTAATAAAAAAAAAAAAAATATCGAGTCCTAAATTTCAACAATCTTCTTATACACCCGTCACTATTAATATTTCACAAAACGGTGGACCCTAGCTCAAAATTCAGTAACGACATCGTTAAGGCGTACTTCCCTTGCAGCGACGTATTTTTAAATCTTCGCACAATTTCATACTTAAGCTTCCACGCTATCGGATAGGCATAACTACTTAAGTATTTCAGGGGTAGGTTTTGGCAGGGGATAGTGCGAGGCAGGATGTGAGTTAAGCTTTCGGGGCTTAGGGGTAACTTCGTATCGGCACGTTGGTTACGTTTCCGTGGCGCCCCTTATTTCTGCGCTACCCCGTATATATTTGTACGTATATATATATACACACACACACACACACAGAAAGTACTTCCTCTGCCTCGTCGATGGCGGACCTAAGTGATTCCTTGGAACTTAAGTTCTCCGAGAGAAAGTACTGTCCGCCCTAAGCGAAGGGTACAGTCATTAACTGTAACTTCTAAGCTGTTTAGCCGTGATAGGGTTATACAGAAGTAAGCCAACCCCAACTCGTTATGTGCCCCGTGCGCGGTGATACATTTGATTTCGCTAAATAAGCCCAGCCTCCATTTTCTCTTTCCCACGAAGAAATCATTAATGGAACAATAATTGAATAGCGAAGTTATTGATCGAATCCGGATCATCGATTAATCCTACCGCGTACATACCAAATCCTGAATAGTCCTATAGTATGCTATAGGGCTTTCGTAAGAGAGAAAAAAAAAAACAAAAAAAAAACAAATGCGATTAAGGCTTCCAATTGGGAGAGATTTCTTTAGTAAGGTCAAGGGTTAGAAGCACAAAATGATTTTCTTATCTTTAGATTTTACGTTTGAAGCTAACCAAGTATACCTAAAAAATATATATATATATATAAAGATATATGAATCAATGCAAAAGTGTCCCCTTAAATCTCACATTTGACAGATGGACTTACTATAGCGTTAAATTACAAACTATAGTTCTTAATCGTTAGATTAATTTCATTCACTCGCTCGCGTCCGAAATCTAAACTAATTAAACTTGACGTATGATAATAATAATGAAAATACTTAATATCGGTTGTCAGATACTGTAGCTAGAATCCCACTGTACAATTTATACGTGAGACTGTATTGCCGCATTGTATTGGTTTACCGAAATCGATCGATCGCTACTAAATTCGAAGATCCTCATAGTTTGGAATCCTCGATGAAACTCGAGGCCGATAAATTTAGCACTCGATTCCATAGAGTTGTCGAAATGAGCCGCGATTTCGCGCAGTGGCGTAACAACGTAATATCTATGACCACGGTCGCCACTTCATATTCAAAACGTTGTGCAGTTCTATGTATAACGGACATCAATAAATTACTTGCGATATATCAAAAGCACTCGGACGTGATTGGCTCGGTTTGATCATCGGGCGTAATATTTTGTCAATATATGACATTGCTATATATATGTAGTATATATACACATGTGCATATATCAGCTAGAATTTTTATACTTGTCTATAGGCATATATACACATACGGCGATACAACTAAAACATATAACGTCGCTGGAAAAGAATTTCCCAGCGGAGCTCAGACGGCGGTAAAACTATTGTGTAAAATTTTCGATGCCTCCGTAAAACCGTGAGCGACTTGACTATTATTAAATATCCTGATAACGTTAAATCACATATATAACGAGAAGTAACGTAATGATAGATTTAATTAAAATTTATGTAATTAAACAAAAAGTTAATAGATCCCGTTATACATTTTTTTTTTTACTTTAATGACGAGTGCGACAAATTTTACTGGTAGCATGAATGGAGGATCGATCGAAACAATTAACGGGTAATTAAAAGGGACGTAAATTAATCCTGTGGATTTACATGGACAATTTTAACCCGTCACTACGTCCCCCGGAGTCCTCGAAATTTGTTCCGAGGTTCGTTACGTCGACCAATAGAAAGGATTAGTGCGAACTAAAGCCATATTAATAATTTTCATCAACACGACTATATCCTGTATTATTATACTTTGCTGTATAACAGTTGACTTCCTGTTAGTTCGTACAAAGACCGGGTAGATGATAATGAGACGATAAAGAGAATTCCGTTCATACCGACTGAGCAGTTTTCCCACATCTATAGAGTATACTGTGTTGCAATCGACTAATTAAAATTTCGCTAACGCTGTCACGTAACTTTCGTGTAAACTCGATGGTTTGGCAACAGTGCAACAGCTGATATTGAAGTCGTCACAGTGAAAATGCGCCCATTGGATATTTTCGTGGAGAAAAATATTGGAAAAATATAAAGTTTTTTTTTTTCCATTGCTTCATCACAGTTAGGAGTTGACTTTCACGTTGTTACGTAATGGGTTATTACAATCGAATAATTGTTCGACATGGTTCAGGTTTGGTTGCTCGTGTTATAAATTGAAAGATTGATTTTCATGAATTTTGAAAAAAAAATTTTTTTCAAAAAATACTAGACGCTCCCGACTGAATATTTGACCTGCGATATAAATTCACTCTTATATATCTCTTGCGTGGAAGATCGACATGGGGTATGATTATCAAATTACAATACCATTGTCGTGCTTCGGTATGAGCTGTACACAGGCGAGCGAGAACCAGGCCAAGAGAAATGTAAAGAAGAGAGCATTATTCAAGTGGAGGATCAAGCGGCATGGAACCGAACCAGTTCGGCAATATTGACTGCAAATATTTGACACGACGATTGTTACTTCTGAATAAAGGCTATACTGATGGGATTTACTGTACTAATAAATTTGATATTTCACTATATACACATATATATGTATATGTATATACAGACGCATATACGTATATAAACGAAATTGCCTGCTTTATACTTCAGTCGCAGTTACGTGACATTTCCTATGTTTCTCAACGAGAAATATTTACATTGCATTTGCCAGAGTATTGCATGGGAAATTAGGGAAGTTTATTCTATCCGGTTGTCACGAAGAAAAACTTTACTTTGGAATGTATCCGTGACGAGGTATAACGTAGGTACATCTTATAGGCATATCCAGTCGGCGAGACCATCACGGTTTCCATTTCTGAAAATAGACGGCTGTTTTTCTTTTCGAGTGAAAATAAAAAAGAACGTTCGTGCGTGAATGTGATGTAGATGTAAAAAAATAACATTTGGACACGGTGTATAACAGGTTACCAGAGTAGGGTAGGCTGAAATTACGTGTAGTAAGACAATCCATATGTATTATATAATCTCTCATTTTTCTCCCGAGTCGGTATAGGACGATACAGAGATATTTTTTGGATATTAAGGTCAGTCTAATTGAAATTAATTGGAGAACAAATTTTCTCACTAATTGTACACAGTTGTACAGTGCATTCCACTCTTGTTCAGGTATCCACTCGTTCTAATTATATTTACACGAAATAAGGAGCACTTGATATTTTTATACAGACAGTGCATTAACCTTTATTGAGCCGAGTGCGAAGTGACGTAAGCGAATAAAAAAAAACTACTTTTTTATTTTGAATAAAGTTTTTCAATTTCGTATACGCAAGGGAAAATACTTTTTTTATGCGATTTTCTTTGAAACTATACGAGGCTGATTGAAAAGTGGAGTTATTTAGAGTGCCGAGAAATGTGATTGACTTTGAGATTATTTTGAGGTATTTAGGTCGATAAGGGTTGATATAGTGAAATTTTGAAAATTTAATTCAACGCGTATGACAAGTATTTGATACTTAGTACATAAGTACCATATGACGTATAGGTAGTTTTATGTAAAGAGAGTGGATGAAGGCATGGGGTGATATGCGAAATACAGGAAAATAGGTAAAAGGATAGGGTGGTAGTGAAACATTTTAGTCGGTTATATGCAATTTGAATGGTTGCCAAAAAATATCAAAAATTTTTTGGCTCCTGGCCAACAGGGTTTGAACGGAGACCACCGACCACGGACAAGGCGAATGGCCAACTGGGTATCCGAGTAATGAGAGTTTATTGTTTGAGTTTACCTGCTGTGATTTTGACTTGGATATTATAATTTTTAAAATTCAATTTTCAAAATTTTTACCAAGAACGAATTAAGGATATTTTTTATAACGGGACGTTCGGTGGGAACGGAGATCAATTATTGCCCGTTGAATGTAACCCGGTAACTTTCTCGGTCAATTCACGCTCCTGAGGATCAGCAGGTGCGAGATCATTTGGGAAAGTGTTTTCTACTTTGGAATTTGATTTACGTGCTGAGAGCACTTTGGCTCTTTCGCGGATAAACTCGTTATGTGGGTAGAAGTGTCACTGCGGATGAGATACACGCTCGGTTTTTGAAATTGAAGAAACAGATGGTGAGTAAATCGTAGACTATTTTTTATTTTTAATTCAAATATCTACTTCATGCAGGATTTCGGAGTATGAATAAAAATGAAAGAATTGACGGTAACGATTAGCACAGAAATTGGGAAAGCAGTACGAATCAAAGATATATTGATTCGATGAAGAAAAAAAAAAAAAAATTGCTGAAAAATATGATAACAATTTTTTACCTGGATAATACTTCGGTATAATTTTCCACCCCAGCAGACAATCTTTGCCACAAACAACCAATAATTTTATGCTCCCCCTTTTCCCCCGTACTTTTTTCACCCAGACTTCTTATATGTCCCAGCTGAGTTATCCCCGTGAAGCTATACTATAGCAATCAGCAAGTGGAAATGCTAAGGGTAGTTTACGGACGAGAGTCCCACATTCTTTTTCCCAAATAAACAACCTGAAGTATCCTACATACGGTACTGTATCTAGAAACAGAGTGTCAGTAGGTGCCGCCTTCGTATTTCAAGTACTTAAAATTCACCTCCTTATACCACTCGAATGACGGACTAATTGTAAGAACTGAACTGTTAAAAAGTTCGTCGAAGCGACGCTAGGGGAGCTCGAGCGCTGACTTCTTGGTCCTAAGTTTCTCGTTATAATAAGTATCGCCGTGACAAATATATACAGTGAAAATTTACAAGGGCTGGGCAAAAAGCCCATGTTTTATTAGTTTCATTAGTCCACACGATTCGGCGCTGGATTTTCTTTCAGACACCAACTTCCCTTGGCTTCTCGTAAATTTAACCCTTTCCACCCCATCTGAACCAATCGCCTTTCCCGACCCAACCTTCTTGTACAACCTCACCGGTATCCTTATAGAGCTCCACGTAGTAACCTAGTAGCTTTAGGTCACACAGACATTCTAATTCCAGTCATTCCACTTGAGCAAACGTTAATGCACCACTGGCTGCGCAGGATGCATCAGACAATTTAAGGTATTTGAGACCTGATTGTTGCCATAATTAAATTGAAAATTGCGACCCAGTTACGTGTCGCAAGATGAAGTTTTGTCACGGGTCAGTAGCTCGCAGTAGGCCGAGTCGAATTTTCGTGTGATTAATTATTACTGTTCAATATTGGTTTTTTTTTTTTTTTTCAATATAATTAACTGACTGTTGTACTCTTACCATGCAATTTTAAAGGTACGGATTTTAATATTCCTGAGGTGAACATTCGTTTTCATAAGTTTGAAAATGGTTTTCTAGTGTGATCGAACTTTGCCCTTGTGTCTGATAACCGCGGAAACTCCTCTTCTTCCGGAAAATGTAAGTTTGGCGTATCGAGGGTCGTGGGAAAACTAAGAAACTTTCCATCCTATATCCCTGCTTGGCGTGGGAGCAACGCGCACTTTAGTTGCTAGTCATTTTCTGGAAAACTTTTTGTTCGAACTTTCGACATTTTCCCTGAAAAGTTAAGTTTGGAAATTAACCGTGAGGATATGCAGTTCTACGATATCCCTTTGGATTTCCTGGTCAGGGTGTGTTTTCAGAAGTTTCGAGAATCTTGGAAGCTTTCTGATACCAGCCCATTCGGAAACTTTAATTTTGGTTTGAAAAATTTTTCTCCACAAAAAAAATTTTTTTTGTTCTCTCACTTCAGTCACGTTTACGAATATAACGTAAGATTCGAAGGATTTTTTAATTTTACATAAATTACATGATAATTCATCGCCAACATACGTTTTTGAGTTTTTAAAGAAATTCTTACGAGCTTATTTCGAAAAATTTCCTTACGACTTGATTTTACTCTGCTTGACTCGGAAATGCTCTTTGCTCCGAATATAAGATGAAAACCGAAAATCTCATCCTCTGGAGTAAACCTGGAGAGTCTTCAAAGTTCAAATCTCTTCGCGTATAAGACGAAAGGGAAGTTTCACAAATCCTGTCGCGACTTTGATACCGTCGGTCTGGTACTTTTGAGGGTAGATTTGATATCACCAAATGAGCCAATAAGAGCAGCACCCCATTTTCCACGCGATGAGATATCTGATAAATATTATATATACTATACTCTCACATCAGGGGCCTCGCGCATAATACATCTGTCCTCAAAAGAAAATGATATAGAATAAGAAAAATAATAATTTTGTATAAACATAAAAAAAAAACTTTTTTACAGCAAAAACCATCCCACGTGGCAATAATACTTTGGGGAATTCGATTGACTTTTATGTACGAATCGCCAAAACCGTATATGGGAAAGTCAACAATTTTCTCAATCGCCCATAACCACCTCCCCCACTGGCCAAAATATCGGCCAGTGTCATTCGGAGGATAAAAATAAAAGTGGAAAGATTTACTGCGCGTTCGAAGCCACAGAATATAATACAAAATCCGTCATACTGATATATTGCGATAGGTGATTTTGACTTTACCCGTAAGGGAAAAAAATCAGTACCTACGAATACCATAAGGGTTTATTCGCAAATGCGATCGAGTATTGTGCGCACGTAGGCAACGAGCGAAAAAAAAAAAAAAGAAAACCTAAAGGAAGTCGAGGACGACGCAGGAGTCGTATTTTACGTTCGCGACCATGAAGGAAGGATCCCCGTGCGGCATAAAAGACATTTTTACGGCATTTTTTTATATGCCTAACTCCATTTGCATAAAGATCTTTTTGGATTTCGCGAGGTACGAATCCTCCTTCGTTCTGTCGTCTACGACAGTTCCTGAGCTGTATCCAAAATGGGATATAGGCACAAAATCCATACCGATTCTCAATTTTTATACAGACCTTGTGTGTATGTAGATATATATATATCTTCCTTCCGTATACAAAATTTATGTCATACACACTATATATCTAAAAGCCAAAACACACCATACCTAGTATATACTATATTCGAGGTTACTGAATGAGGAACTACTCGACGTTTCCAATAGTACCAATACCCAAGTATACACATATAATATAACATATCCTTCCATAAATATATATCCATAAATAGAAAAGAGCGGAATGGAATTAAAATATATTTAGATTATTGGATACGTCGTGGATTCGACTGACGTTCGCTATAATATATTGTTATTATTGTATTGCATACTGTTATACGTATGTACGTTAATATACTACCATTAGTGTTATACCTGTAGCTATTCATTCCTAATCCTACAGGAAGTCACATAACAGTGCCCGTTTCCTTTTAATAATTTTCCCCACGTCGTACTTTCGTCATTTAGACTGCCGTGCTGTCCAATCGAGCAGTGAAGAGCAAATGTTCAATCGGAATGACACAAGGTACGTTTGTTGTGCGTTCATTGAAATTGATAGCAGTGCCAGTTTCCAAAGGATGACAAATATTATTATACACGACTGCATTACGTGCATCAGTAATATCGTGAGCTTAATGCATTTATAATTGAATATATATATGTATATATTATATGTACTATTGACATACAGAGTGTACCGGCTGAGATGCAGTTTGCGGTTTACAATGAAATAGTGCATGATTTTGAAAATTTGATGCGACAGATATTGAATATTTTTTTTATTTCGAATTGATTACGCATATCATAGAGCGGAAGTTAAACAAGCGATAATAATACGCGCAATCGATGCAGAATCGAAAAATATTGTCGTATCAGATTTTTGAAATCGTCCATCGTATCACCGCAAAGGTACATCTTGGCCGATACGCTCTGTACGTAAAGCGAAACAGCAGCTCATAGAAGGATCTGAAATTTTGAGCTGCAAGTTCACGTTGCAGCTTGAAATAAAGGGAGAAAAAGACTTGAATGTGATTATGGGCGAGACGTAATGGGGATGATCCAATTTTCTTTTGAGAAATCGTTCCCACGACGCTGTTCGTCGGATTGCGCGGTTGAAAATAAGATTTGTAAAGGGGTGGGCTGTTGAAGAAATGAAAAAAAAAGGAAAATAACAATAATATATAAATAAATAAGAAAAGTAGAAACCTGCTGTTAAAAATTTACGTTCGACCCCATCAACCGTCTAGGGAGATCGCAGAAGAGAGCGCTGAGGACGCGCCTTGACGTTTTCATGTTATTCCTTAATTCCGGACAAAAGTTTCCCCGTCGTCGTGCGCCATAAATTTCGAGGCTCGTAGCAGCCGTCGGGACCCTTTTATGAATTCATATAGGGTGGTGCAAAAATAAATGTTTACTTATAAATTAAACGTTTCACGTGGATGGTCCTGAAGGATATAAGGGAGGGTACGAGGAACTTTTTTTTCCTATATCCAGTACATCTTACTATAGTATCGTACTATACTATACCGTCGTTATTACTATACCCACTCCTGTCTACAAGGTGGCGAAAAATTTCTCACGAAAGCCGCCGCGCAAAACTTGTTAACCATCAACCACTCTACCACTCCCATCCAACGAGCTTCTATATCCAGGAACGTCAAAGTATCCAGTTTCAGCCGAAGCACATTTTACGCGCTAGTCAGATGACAGGAGGCATGTGGAGAAATAAGGGTTGAATCGTCTACGAAGAAAGAAGCCAAAAAAAAAAAACGAAAAATATAAAAGCACCGTAGGGATGCGAAAGATGGTTGTAAAAAATTTTGTGGATAAGTATAACCAGAGGAAAAAATTGCTGGATACGCTTTTTGGAGCATGAGTGGATATTCCTGGGTATACGATTTAGGATAAAATCAAACGATACCAAAGTATCGTAACCTGTCGGACTAAATGATATACCTATATGTATAGTTTTTCAATGACTACTTTTCCAAAATCATCGTCATAAATTCCGAGCCGATTATGGTCGCCGAAAAGTTCGACGACGACTTACGGTTGATTAAACGTAGCCGTAAATTGGAAGGAATGAAATATATTATTGCGACTAATATTAGACTGTTAACGTTACCTCTGAACCATACGGAGAAAAATTATGTCCGGTATATAATAATTACAATTATAATATGAAAACGGATTGTAGATTGTTAGCATTAATTAGTGATAATCTGATTAAACTAAAATCGTAATTATAATCTGGATTTTCGTTTCTTTTTTTGAACCCCTATGACCCAGAGCGCGGATATCGAAACTCTAATGAGAGGTGTGGTTATGCGACCACGTTTGGGATGCCGAACGGAAACCAATGTCGAAATCCGAATCCTATTGATTTTGGCGACGGTCGTGCATGAGTATGTAAATATAGATATAGGTACAGTGTACAATGAATTAATGACATAATTAATATGAATGTTCATTTAACTATGAATGTGACGTGGAAAAGTTGAAAATCTGCCAAGCACAGTGAATGGTTCTCGAACATCATTTCTACAGGGTGGAACAATGTTCGCAAAGCTGGCTTTACGACATTCTTACTCCGGTAAGTCTCCCTTGGAAAACCAGCCCTGACGCAGCCCTTTAACATTCACCCCCAAACACTTTGCGGAAACGGAACGTCCGCGATGAATGAACCGCAAAGGGCAGGAGATAAAAGCCAATAATCCTCACGGCCTCCCTTGTGCGTCAAAGTACCTACTGTCATTTATAAAGCCACAATGAGGGAATCGTAGGATATCGTCATCGCGTGATACGATCGTGACGACACGTTAGAGACGACACGGTAGAGACGTAGATGGATAAAATGGTGTGCATAGCAAATAGATATATTTTTTTTTTTGTAAAATTTCATTGCGTTTCCACGGAGAATGAAAATATGAAAATAGGGAGGGAATTTCATTAGGCGATAACAACCCTTCGTAAAATAAGGTCTTGGCTAATCTTGGAAAAGTGCTCGATGAGTTTCATCCCTTCTGAAATTCAAGTCAGGGGTTGTTATAATGAGGGTGCTGGAAGCTCAATTACTATTAAAAGTTTACATTCTTCAGCACCTTCCAATCTGATACGGTTTGGTAATCAGGCTCAGGATCTCTCACGTTGTACAATAGCGAAGTGGCGGAGATAAATTAAACTTATGAGGAATGCATGAAATTTGAATTTTCTTTGACAGATTTTCTTCATACAACAATTTTAACACGGATACAATTTTCAGTCTGATTTGACGAATTTTCACCGGTAAATTTCTGAGGGATTCAAGATGTAGGAAGACACGACGAGATAAACGAAAAGAGAAAACAACAGAGTTCCTTATTACGAAGTGATTCGGTTTGCTGAAATGAAAGGCTGCTGTCACTTACAAGACACGGAATTTACTCGGAAGGAGAAGAACAGTTCCCAATGGAGATAACATCAAATACACGTTCGCTGATATCAGGTCAGTTTTATTTCTCGGTAATAAAGTCCTGGATATCCGGTTATCTCACGTATTTAAGATCGTCATAAAATTTTCTCCCACACTTCCCAGTAGGGAGTGCAGCTTTCTTGGCATTTTCGGACCATTCGAGATTTCTTCACGATTCTCATATACGGCATCTTGTTTTTTTTTTTCTAAATCGCCATCCCCTCCGATTATTCGGAAAAAAACTTTATAACGTGCTTGATAAGATATCGCTATAAATTTTTTACTAAATTTTATTTTTCATTTCCCTTAACATACCAGTCACGAAATTATCTTTGTATATACAGTATATGTATACACAATGTATATAGATACGTTATATATTGCTTTTCAAAGCCACCACCGTTCTTTGGTAACTATCCCTGTCGCCATTCTTTCTACTTTCCATTATGCTTTTTCTCATCTACCGTACAGCTTCGGTCGTTTAGCCACGAAGACGAGGTTTCTCTGGCTTTGCCGGGAAGTAGCTACTGCTGGATTAAGCTCGTAACAAGAGAAAACGGAGGGAAGCTTTGTATAACCAAAGAAAGCTCAAGAAGAAGCAAACGCGTCCTAGGGAAGTTATTGCGCTTTGGCAATAGATTAAAAAAACCGGTATAATTAGTACGTAAAGTACAACGTGGCTGTAAAAGAAATCTCTTGTTTTGTAATGGAAAAATTTTCATTGACAGTCTACAAGTCGTATTCAATGGTACACGACAAAAGAAAGTAGAGGTCGTTAATAGACAAGTTGTCACGTATGTATAGGTGTACCTATACCTTCGGGGGGGGGGGGGGGGGGGGGAATTGGGCAAAAAATTAACC
>JARQSV010000355.1:1119653-1134205 GCA_030142285.1 Calameuta idolon | reverse complement strand
GCTTCCCCAGGGCATCGGGCGACAGCTGGGCACCACATCCTTAACTCGGGCAGGAGGTTCCTCTCCTGCCCTTAACCATATCATCACGTTGTGACAGTGATTCGAAAAATCACGTCACACTATATATGCTTGTTTACGACGTCATTTTATACCAATGCTACTTTACAGTGTATTTTTATCCAATTTTTGGAAATACTTTTCACCGCAATAGAAGACATCGCGAAATGTACGTGCGTCTAATAATTTGCAAACAGAAGCTTGGGAATAATGGAGAACGCGGATAATATGAAGTTTGCAGTCCGATGAGTGCAGTAGGAATCGCTGCTTGTGCACGTATAGCCCATTCTTGGTTATAACCCAATTACTTTACGTACAGAATATTCAATATATACCGGGCAAATTTATATGCGCGTAGCAACGTTCGGGCACTTCTGTAAATAGTTAAATTTTTAATTACCGACGGAAAGATCCTACGTATTAAATATCACCTGGTACGTTATCATTGTCGCGTGCTGCCATGACGTAAGCTTACTAAAATTTTTCAGAAGCACTTCATCAGAATACACTTTAAGGATCAAGGGGAAAGCCCGTCTCCTTTGTACGTGGAGAACAAAAGATTGGAGTAATAATGTCCAATAGCGAGTCTTCAAAGTGATTTGATGAAATTTTTCCGAGAATTGGACTACCTGATAATACTAAGTAGAATTAAAGAAGTCTTACTGGAAGTCAGAATGACAGGAGGAAGGGAGGGAGAGGGGGAGAGAGAGGAGGGAGAGAGAGAGAGAATAAAAATTCCAAAAGGAAGATAAAAAGGATCAAATGACAAAAAAGGATTAAGGAAACGTATATTTTTACTGTGAATTCTTTGAGATGCAATAGAGCAGCCCCTAAGAATATCTTTTGAAAACGAGTTAGGTTTACCCCAAAAGTAAATGACTGCGGTAATTTTTAATCTTATGTTCGCAACATAAAATTCTATGCTACCGAGGTTAAGCTACAGCGTCTCCTAGTTTGTCCTATTGAATTGGCTTACGGTCTGACTATTACTAAACCGTGTCTTAACCTACTGTTATGAGAATAGCGTTTGGCTGACCAGCACAAGGACTGTACTACTGCAGCTGCCACCTAGTAGTAGACACGAGCAATAGCAGCAGCCAAGTGTCACATTATACGGGATAAAAGGAGAAACAGAAGTTAAACGTCGGACGCACTTAACGTTTACAGAACTTTTTCATTCGGGTTTACGTAATGCGCGTCTTCCTTTGTTTGAACCCCCGTAGGGTAAAATCAACCGAGGGGATGCGCAGCAAAATTCGGTAAATTTTCAGGAAAATCTCAAGGATTGCTCTTACTCCAGGACGATGTAAAATTTCGATAAGAAATTTTCAAAAATCGTCTAACCTAATCTTTATCGAGTTCCTTTTGCGCTTTGGGGTTTTTCGAAAATGTCAAAGATCTTGAAAAGTTTTTCGTAGCGCCTTAACGACGCACCCTTAAACGGGAACGTTAAGCTAGGAGGATGAGTGAATAACGACGAAGTAAGTATACCTATATCGATATCAGACAACAGATCCTTAAAAGTGAAAACGGCACTTACAACTTTTTTGACTTTTTTCTTTATCTACTTTGATTCTTGTTTGCACTGGGTTTCTATTGCGGTACGTTTCTTTAAGTGTATTTCGATTGGCTGTATATTTTTTATTTGTAATTTTGAAAAAAATGTATGCACGCACAAATTTTACTTTTTCAGGTATTCTTAGAGGGGTAAAAGGGGAACTGACAGGAAAATTGATCCATTTACCTTAATAGTTGTGAAAATTGATTTTTTTCCAAAGTTTCCTACAAGTCATACGTTCACTAACTATACATCACTCTCTTGTCGTGATATCGTAGGTGAGTGATGAACTCTTTGCAAATGTGACAAGTAATAACTTACACGTCCAAGTAAAGTATAACTTCAAGATGAAGTCCGATGGCTTCTTTTCGCAACCCCAGCACGAACGGGCGATTTAACTCTGAAAATTGGTTGAAGTTCCGTGCGATGGTGCAGAGAGCGAGAGGGAAAGAAAATAAGAATTTGAATTTCATAGCTGCATTTAAATTGAGTGATGGTAATTAAAACACTACTCCCTGAAAATTTAAGGCATCCTGTACAATTTCTATTCGCACTGATATACAGCGATGCTATCATAGATATTTTTTTTTTTCTACTTCCTCTCTCAATATTACACAAATTTTCATGCAAGCAGATTAAACTGTAATTAAATCTACCGTATAGAAACTCTCCAGGAAAATCTCTAAACGTAATCAACCTCATCCACGTACTCGTTACAAACGGACCAAAGCGTGTTCCACTTTTGAAATAGTACGTCCCTAGCAATTTGTATCAGCAAAGAGGGCCGGTAATAGAAAAAAAAAAATTTTTTTCATATTTTCTCAACGCCGACAATGCATTTATTAATTATAGCGCAATAACAGAATCCGACTAATTAGAAGCTCCGAAGGAACAAGTTGACAGTCACAAGAGGTCTTGGACTGTTACAAAGTGAAATGACTGTCTCGAGAAATGGAAATTCTATTTTCATGTATCCATTCTGGAATTGCGACAATATTCTGAACGAATGACAAGTCAAATGAATCCTTTCGGAGAGGGTTAATTTTCGTCACAAAGAACGAACCCGATTGTAGTAGAGAACGAGGACCGAGTCATGGGCGCCACGTTTCGCTTTGAATTCACGAGAAGGATTCACGTTGAGCGGATCAGCGGAGAATTCGCATGAAATTCAGATACGCGAACTGCGGGTGATATGGTGATTGAAATAACGAGTGAGAGTGAGAGAAAGGGAGAAAGAGATAAATTATTAAACATTGATCCGTGACGAAAAAAAAATGACGTCATACTAATTATAAAAAAAAGTCTCTAATCAAATAAAATTCAACATTAGATAAGACACAAGCTAGACACGAATCTAAAAGCAGCTGCGGTTCGTTAAAGGCGAAAGCTAGAGAGGAAGTTTAATACGTAAGAAGCTTGAAGACTTAATAAAGAAAGCAGTACGACAGTAGATACGGTAGGAAAGAGTCAGACAATCCAAATTGACGATTCTTATTACGAAGAAGTTCGCCAAAGTATTTTCACGATACTTGGACAGTACTTTGATCAAATTTATCTCGCCAAAGTAACACAGCCTACTACACCCCACTCACTTGGTTGACTCTTCCGCTTCCGGTATATACACATTACTTTTTCTTTTTTATCCTCTTTCACTCATCTTCCTTGCCGTTGGTTTTACTACCGGGTGTAGCCACTAGCACGTAATGACACGATACAAAAAATTTCATAAAAAATATTCAATCCTCAACCGCAACGTGCGAGGACGATAAAAACTTTTGAAAATCATTAACCAATAAACAAAGCAAATGCTTGGTAACTATGAGAAAGTAAAGTGGCCTTAGTCCAAAAATAAAATCTGTAACAGGCGGCACTCGTGGCGGCCATCAATGATGTATCGACTGAAACAGTGAGGTCGCTAAAATTTCCAGCGCCGGAGGTATCGCTAGGGGGTAGTAAGGTTGGTAGCAGTGGTGGTTTCAAGAGGACAGAAGCATTAAGGTGAAACTCACCCCTAAACTTCCGGCCAACTTACGACTTGTCGATTTGTTCCCCAACGCTACAGTGCGCACTCGCCCTGAGAGTTTCGTTGTGTTGGCATTTTTCGTTCCCTTCTTTTACATGTGATTCGACCCCATAAAGACGGCCAGTTTTGGAGGAATTAATTTTTCAAGCTCGTAAACTTGGACTTCCGGTCAGCGCCAGTCCCGGCCGACCAAAATCACTCTCTACCGCCACGAGGTAGTAGTTTATATCAGAACTCGGTGTACACGGACAAAGAGGGGTCAGACGTGGAGGGTGGGGTCAGATAGGGAGGAAACTCGACGAAAGGCACTTACGTTTTAGTACGTGCACACTCGGGTCCAAATAATAATGCACGATGGCGGCTACCTGCGTCGCACGCGTGTAATTGGACTGGAGTCTTTTACTGCTGGGCCTTTTAGGCGAAAGCACGGTCTATGGACTTAATGGGAACCATCAGACGCGTCGACAATAAGGTCATTTCTTGAATTATAGTCATTGACCTGGCTGCTCTATTATTAGAATTACTCGTCCTGACGTTAACAATGGATACCGCCTGAGTTTAATTGTTCTTCACGTAATTACAATTACCGTCCGTCAGTTCCGAAAGAAACACAGTCGTTTTTGCATTTCTTCGTGATTTCGTGTATACTGTCAGACAATGTGTAAACAATTGTTTACCAGGCTATGCTGAAGCTACGTCACTCCGTGACGTAATTCATAGATATTATTAAATTATAATAAAATATATTGAAATTAAGCAGTCTCGAAAGTGTTCTGAAAGTCATTTATTTTGGTCTCAAGGAATTGCATTGTACACGTAAGTGCAACCAAAGTGAATTATCGTGCAATTCAGGAAGGAAACGGTACATTTTATGGACACTTCGTCGAGATGCTCTATACTCGTTTACTGACCTTTTCCAGTCGGAGAATGTCTCGAAAAGTTCGGCCAAGTCTTCTTGGACATCGCAAAAGAGAAAGTAAAGGAGGAAAAGTCGGATAGAGACGAGACTTTTAATGAACGCTTTCCGCCGTAAGGCAAGAGGAAGCGGATAAGAATTTTTCGAGTAAAATAAGTAAGAGTCATTAGGGAAGTGTAATTTTTTTGCAGTTAAACGTAATTTAAAAAGTTTTGAGAAATAATAATATTCCCACGACCAGCTTCGTATCCTTTTTACTTTGCTTTTGTACTTTCTCACGAAAAACATTTATGGTTAATGGCAGCAGTAAGTGTAAGTTGAACCGTATCAATTAGCCCTTATATAGTATATAACGTACATGATAAAAGCTCGAGCTTTTAGATCTCGTACAATATTCGTAAGTCTCTAAACAGTTAAGTAGGCATTTCAAGCATTATTCGTGCATAAGAAGTTATTGTTCCCAGGAAAAAAAAGCTTTCAAAAATTTCGTAAGGTAATTGAAATTACAGCACGGCAATGTAATTCGGAAAAAAAAAGTTTAAATAATTTTTTAAATATCGTAACAGAATTCTATGCACAGAACAGCAGTATAAGATTCGCGCATTAATTTTGTAAAATCCCCTAATCGCCAATTGATCCAGCATGAAATTCCCGTTGAAAAGTAACACCGTACCGGTTATACCTACGAATGTTTATTACACGGTTAAAGATAAAGGGTATTGATGAATCGTTCGTTAAAACGAAAGAAAAAAAAAGAAAAAAGAAAAATTTCAAGCAAGACAGTATATTCGCACAAAGCACGTTGACACGGGAGAAAATTACGGCCATTGTCGTAAGTTAACTCTAAGTACCAAGGATCTTCAGGTTTTAAAGCTTTCCCTATACAGTCAGGGTGACCTAACTTTAACGACGGCATCATTAACGTCAAGTGTAACTGTTAACTGGCATTCAATGGTAATCCGTGTTTTTTTTTCTATATATGCCAAAAATTTTCAGTACTTCGCGAGATACCGGTATTGGAAAAACTTTTCTAATTGAATTTCCAAGCCATTTCCGAACTCTTCCGATAAGATGACGGGGCGGACGATAAGCGCTTGTAAATCGTGAGGAACGGGGAGAAGAAAGCGTAGTCGGTCTCGTTGCGGCAAATTAGCACGTTGGAAAGAGGAAATTGGAGGGTCGTAAGAGGGGTGTGGTTATTGCTGTAACGCGAGCGTCTTTCGAAGCCTTTGAATGGATCGTCTAGTAGCGAGTAACAAGAGAAGGTTTAAACACAGTCTTGAGTTGTTGATAATAGCGCGTTAGACTTAATTATTGCTTAATTAAATTGTTAACGAACGGAAGTCCAATGTTCCTGCATCCAACTCAGTCAGCGGTCTCTTTGGCAGTTTCACTTTGAAAAGTTCAAATGCCTGCTGAGATTCGCATTCGAGCAAGATTCATCCATTATACACGAAGCGTTGTTTACGGAGTTTCTATGCGTAAATTCTTTAATTGTCTTGATCATTTTACGCAGATACTGTATTCTGTCGATGATTCGATATTTCATGTTAAATCTATACAGGTGCTTCCGTGTTATCGATAGCTGAAAACTTCAACGAGATATATGGATAGGATAAAAAAGAACCCTGTAAACAACGTTAAATCGTAAAATCTTCAAAGGTAGAGAGATTGCATGTGGCGGCGCCACCGTCGACGGTGTTAAACTCTGTTTCGTTGGGACAGGATATCCGGTTCTGTTTGCCTTTCGGTCAAAGCCCCAGCGCAACGGAAGGGTGTCAAGAGGATAAAAAGACCAAGAGGGATGTGGAGGTATAAAAGGCGTTTGGTCCCTTCCGTTTGATCGGTTGCGAGATACGATTTTGCTTTTGTACAATATATATAGTTATACGAGAGTACGATGTACGGAGCTTTTACGTAATCGTTTGTTGTCTTAGGATTGAATTCTGACGAGATCCTACGGACGATCTTGAATATTTGATTGGGCCTGTTAACTCTTTGTATGTTTATTGTATGACAATGAAAAGCACGAAAAAAAGCACTGAAACAACCAATACCTTGTTTTACCAAAGAAACTTTAATTTTTTCGAAATCGCTTTACTCAATTTTTCGTGCAATAATATTTTCTAACTTTTAACCGTGTTTTGTCGTATTACAGATATTCACGTTTTATTTTTTTTTCCAATATCATGATAATTTTACACAAAGGACACGTGTACGATGTCCAGCCTAATTTTTAAAGATACGGCAAATATTTTAGGTGTAAATCAAAAATTTTCTACGACCTGACTTAAATTAGTGAAAAATAATAATAACAGCGCAAGCGAAACGATCCTTTTTAAAGGATACTCACGCGCGAGCTTTGCAAGCGCGTGACTTATCGTCATTTCCCAGTCGGAAGTTGCATCCTTCGCAGAATACATTTAACCTATACAAACGTTAAACATTGTTTCGGAAGCTGTATGGACCAAGAATTACAAAACAAACACTACTTCCAAGATCTCATTCAATAGCTAGAAACAGACTCTAATTCAGTTCCCAATTGGATGTATGAAACTAGTTAACGAAATCTGCGAGGATTTCAGAAATTCCAAAAGATTTCCCCAGCATCCGAATCGCATAGCGAGAGTCACATTGAACGCATAGTCACGAACAGGACGGCTTAAGGTATTCATGGTTGGGGCAGTTAGCATTCGAACAATCTCTGGCAAGTAGGATTCGTCCGGTTGAGCAATTTGCCACCAGGTGGCGCAGTCGGTCGTTGCTAATAATGGCGAGAGACTTATCTAGGAGCAGCAAGCAAATTGTTGGTGTTATAAGGGTTGAAGCAGTAAGGGGTAGGCGCGACGAGGTCAGCGAAATGGTCCGAAGGGGTTCAAGGGACTGAAGATTGCGAAGAGGATGGTCAACGAAGAGGGGTGTGGTAAGTAAGTATTGCTACGTAGGAGGAATCAAAGGAAGAAGGGCTCTATGGGAATCGAGGGTGACTGCGGGTCCGTCGAAACGAGGGGTCGCCGACGATAGAGGTGATGAGGCGCCAAGCGATTTTGTTGCCCGGTTATAAGGAAATAAGAACCCGAATTCGCCATTGCCGTTCCATCGAGACCCATCGTTTACTCAATGCTATTTCCAAATAGCTGGAACCTTATAGTCTATGGTGTCTACAGTGATAATATTCACGCCTGTCCTGACAGTCTCTATGCGTGTATGGTAGAGTTGAAAATCATAAAAGCTTCACTTCAAATATCCACGGAGACAATGTTCTCTTGATACTGGATCCCTCAAACGGTAAAGGTACGGTACGATACAGTATAGGAAACTATACGAGACTAGAAAAGACAATACAAAATTTACAAGACTAGAACATACGTCTGTCACCAGTATTGGCCATACAGTGACTGAAGGTATGAATTTTGAAAATCTAAACCTTCCCAAAATCCCACCACACAATGTATACACCCTGTATATTACCAGATACATAACTCTTAAAGTAGCACAGCCAAAGGGAAAATTCACTTTCAACGTATAACGTAGGTACCTGCTTTTCGCATATGCTCGCTCCCACGTTCCATTTTCTTACGTCTATTCCGTTTCCTGTATTCCTCACATACGGGACCAAATAGAATTTAACGATAACTCCTGTAAATTTCAAGTCGATCGGCTCGCAAATGGTGCGTTCGAAATTTCGAATACAGACAATTACCCGCCAACGTTTTTTTTTTTGCGATAGCGATCGCACGAGACAATATCGTAAATTCCGTGCAAGCGTGCATAAAGGTGAACAATATTTTACCTCGATGCAGCTGAATGCATAGTCGGTCCACGAGGTCGATGTGATTTTTTGACAGATCGAAAACAATGAAGTCTTTGTCAAGCTACACGTGACTCTTCAATGAATTTTTCTTATAAAGTATGCATGTGCCTGGTTTTGCGACTAATTGTATTTTATTATTTCTATTTTAGCATATACTCCCGAATTTTTATAGAAATCCACGTCTCGTTTGTTAAGTATTGAATTGTTCGCGAACTGTCAAAAAAAAGCACATTGAACTCGTAGAACGACTACACCTAGTATACAATGTTATTGACAGGCTTTCCACTTTCTATGGGTTTACACAGGTAATACCTGCCAATTCTAGCTTGCGAACAAATGCTGGTTGCGAATAATTTGCGAAATTGGGGTTGTCACGGGTATACGATTGCTGGCGGTTCTACAGCGTGGAGCTTTCAAATGAAATTTAATGCTCTTTGAGGGAGCTCGTGGAGTCTTTGGCAAGACAGACTATCGTTGTTCCTGTCCCTTTTGTGAATAATCCTTGTCTTATTTAATACATGCTTTTTGGTTGTCCCGTTACGCGATACTTATATGCATTTCATTATTGTTATTACGAATGTAGTATACACGCATCAGGCTCCTATAGTTACACTATATGCAATTACAAGCAGTATACCTAAACTCGTTTATATAAATAAAAGTAATCGAATTTAGACTATTTATTTAATTTATATCTCCCATATATATTTTTCTTTACATAATATATTAATATCATTTAATTACACATAAATGTCACAGCGACAATTATTTGACACGTCGAGCACGTGTTATTGCCCGTAATAATAATACCCAACGAAGTCTGACAAAACATATAGAAATGGTCCAAAATTTCAAGATAAAATCTTACCGAAGTATGCTTCCCTATCTCGTTCGTTCGTTCCTTATCGTTGTCCTTGCTCCTCGTGATTTCCTACGAAAGCGACAAATCTTGCAAGATGGCACCGTTGACTTTTTCCCACAGAGCGGGGGAACGTGTTTGCCAATCATGATTGATTTTCCTTGTCAATTGATAGAAAGATTTTTTTTTTCCCTATAGAAAAAGACCCTTCGTTCTCTCCACCTTTTATCGCCGTATCGTGGACGTCAGGAAAATTTTCAGTTTTCCCATGATAAAAAAGCGACCTTCTTTTTCCTGTAAAATTGTCAAAATTCCCAACGACCTGAGGCTAACCAATGTCAATTCGCATGATGGATCGTGATAGTCTTACGAATTTGAAAATGTATACGCCGGTATAAGCAGTCCGTGCGATATCTCTTGCCTCTGGTCATAACGTATGCGTCGAGGGGAAACGTACTTTAATTAAATTTAATAATTAACTCTCCGATGGAAAGCCGCTTCAAGTCACCCTAATTCTACCCACCAACAAGTGTCAACCATGTTCACGTTTCGCCCAGCGACCTTTACATTTATCATAATACTTTATTGTTACTGTATACGAACTGAGACACGTGTGCGCATCTAAATACACAAATGACACATATTCGCTTAACGCATACGGCTGCACGCACAATTTCCCAGCTATATCCGCCATAATAAATTACCTCCATATTCGCGCTTAACGCGAAAGGTACGCTTATTTGCATAAAGGAATCTTTCCACAAGAATTGCAAGAGCCGTACCACGGGCTCTTAGCCTTTCTAGATTTACACGGGTCATTTTAGCCAAAACGTACTGTACATCTTGATTTATATTTTTATCTCGTATTTTTCACCCACTCGCCCGTTATAACGGCACGTGCGCCAGAACACGTGAAATATCACCCGAGCGATATATATATCTACTATAATATTTTTGTTTTTTATATATAATATTTTTCATCATCAGGAAACAGTTGTATTTAAATTAAATTAAATCAAATTCATTTTAACCCTGTGGCAAATACGGTTATCCATGAAAATTATTTATACCTTGCTTTACAATTTTGATTATACGTTTATTTCTTTTTTTAGCCAGGGAGACGGTTGCCCAACGGCACTTTGACGGCTGCTACGTGAAAGGCAGCTGGGTAATTGATTTTGTCGAGAGATCAATTTCGTAAGCTTTTGTTAAAATTTTTCAAAATTCTCTTTGATATAGCGTAGTGTAACGGAGAACGGTATTCGATTTGGGTTGCTTGGCTACCTTAAGCGTTATCAATCTATGAAGTCTACTGCTATGTAGGTATACGAGCGTCAGATACCTGGTGCATCCATGTGAAATGGTGGATGCATCAGTTTTACTTTTTCATTTTTGTATTTCTTCCCATACTATTTTTACGAGATATTTATTTCTTTTTCATCTCTAAATATACTGAGATCAAAATGCATCTCGAATATATGATATTATTTGATATAGAGTATGAATCATATGTTGGTATAAATAATTTAAAAAATTTTTCAATATCTCTTTTTCTCGTTACGTAATAATCATGGCTGTCTATTTGGGTACCTAACGCCTAACACTGTTCCCTGCCTTGTTTGTCATAATTCGAATCGACATACTCTTTTCTTTTTTTCTTTGTAATTAAAATTCACGATTAAGTCGTCAGAGTGAAATTTTTTTTCTCTTTTCTCCACGCTCCTTAATACTTTTTTTTTTAATCTTTTCTCCTTTCTCACCTCCTACCAAGGAAATCCGAGGTGTTTACGATAAATAAAACAATTCTTTCGTCGAGAATTACATTTTCAGTCTCTCGTGTCATTCTGCAGCAAGGAATCAATAATCGACGTTCAATGAGCTGGAAATGCGAGTGATATAGTAAAGCAGACTGTACAAAAAAGACATAAGGTATTGAATATCCAAGAAAATATTCGAAATACGTAATACGTTCTGCATACTCGGAGATAGCAGTAAAATTCGGTATAAAGGACTAGCTACTGTATAAAGTCCTTATGTAACTTTTATGCTTGGTAATTGCACTGGCGAAATGAGATGCAGTTGCAGTTGCATTCAATGAGAATAAAAATATGTAACCCGTCGTTCGTCAATAAAATATTTACTTGGGTGGAGTGAAAAAGATTTATTTCTTTTCCATTATCATCTCGTCGATTATATTATATATATATATATATACACAGTGGGTATGATGCACTGGTGCATGTGCATATATGTGCAGGATGCGTGCATTCCGCGCGAAACGATTTATGAGAGGCGAAATGGTTGGCTATAAAATAACACTTCCCATTCAAATCGGCAAATTAATGGTCGTTTCCATGGATTCTTTGTTTGCATTGCTTAACAATGCCTCGCTGAGTTATTATTCTGAAATAGTGCGCCGCTGCGAGTGTTATGGTATTTCTAGAGAGACTGCAGAAAAGCTGCGAGCTTTTTCGATGGTGGACCAATAAATTTCCCCCGGATACGCTTCTTCGTTTCGTGCTCGTTGGTCCGGTACGAGCTCATCCTCTTTTACGTTGGGATGGACCACTGCCCTCCCATCAGCATCCAACGGTCAGAAAATGTTTGGATCGACAACCAAGTCCCATGTTCTTTAAGCCTAGATTACTCACGGGCTAAATGGGTAATTGGAGAATAACGTGTTCATCGGTCCCAGCGACCATTTGCGGGCAAGTCTATGGTGAAGGTTGATGTGCATCCCGGTGCATTCCGGTGCATCAACCTGTAGTTTTACGACTTTCAGATAATCGAACGAGAATCGCGAGAGCTCGGCCGTTCTTGATAAATTTTTGTCCAAAATTTTGAAAAAAAAATTATTTTTTCTTAAATATAATTAATCTCTGATAAGTATAGATTTTTTCTTACGTAACACCGAGCGACGATAACAATTAGAATATTTTTTTTTTAAATTAGCGAATCACAGGGCGCTTATACAATATTGCTAAATAACATGTAGCTTTTTCTTTAGTTCCATCAATCACTTCTTGCTAAATGCGAAAAGTATTACGTAATGTCCTCTAAGTCGATAGTACGGTACGAGCGAGTATATTGCATAACCTGCAGTGAAGAACTCTTCGAGAATTCGTATACGTTTGGACCCTTTGAAAAGGCTTTAACGAGAGAAAAATTGCGTAAGTCTGACAAGAGGGGAAAGGTGGGTAGGGAGTTAAGGTCGTAGCTTATGAGAGAAGGGTAGAAAATGGAGCAAGAGTAGGCAGTAGGAGGTACGTGTGGCAACATGGCAACCTGAGAGAACGGAGATTTAATAAAACGTCTTTCTCTCCTTCAACATTCGCGCAAATTTACCTTCAAAGTTCCACCACCTATCCCCCTTCTGCCCCTATGAAAGGCATTACTCGTGTTCCTTAAATCCTGATTGGGAAGGGTGTAGGTTCACCCCTAGGTAGGTGGCTCGTCATACAAGGGTAGTTGGATACGTGAACCATATAGTAAACAAATATATCATATATGTATGACATAAATATATTATATATAATTTTCGAGAAACTTTAAATTTTAATATAAAGTTTCACTTTTTTCATTAAACTATTTGCGATTTGATAAGACCTACGTGCATGGTATCTGTCAAGACGGCTAATGTATGATTAGTATTTGGAAATAAATTGGAAATATTATCGACGTCTGTTGACCAAGTGAAATTGTATTTCGTCAGGTCATCATAGGTCGAGTTACAAAACCTAAAGGGCTGTCACGTGGGAGAGGGAGAGGAGAAGGAAAAAGGAAAAAAGAAAATTTTTCTCTTCAAATTCACAAATACAATAACCGATTCCATTGCCAATTGTTACGAGAAACGCAGTATCGAGTTGAAACCCTGATAATGACAACTAATCAGTCGCATTGTTATTTATCGTATATTCGACATCCATTGTCGACCTAAGACCTTAATACTGTATTCCTTCGTTGTCCAAATAGGATAAATCGTTCGTTTAAAAAAAAAAAAACTGAGAAAAATTCTTGCAAACCTGAATTATCGAATGATAAAAAAAAATGAAGATTTGATAAAAATAGTCACTTCGTGATACTGACCTTGCGCCGGGGCATATATATTCAAATATAGGCAGTCTTCGCTCTGATTTTGCAAATAGGGTAGTAACCTCCTCAAGTATTCCAGTCTTCCCCGTGGCATCTTGTCAGTGAGTTCAGGTAATTTTTGGGGGCACACAGGTCCAAACTTATCAGCAACTTTGACCCCGTGCCAAAGTGCCCCGCTAACCGGTGGCATAAATCGAAGCGAACCTATCGGCGGCGACGCGTAAGGAACACCGCGAAACACTTCGACACTTTCGAGATAACGTTCCAAAGTCACAATCACTCCCGAGAGTTCACCGTACTTTGTCCTGACTATCCTGGAGCTGAGCTCAGCGCCGGCCATCGTCACGAGAGTGCAGATAAACAGTAGAACAACAAGAATCACGAGAGTGGAGAGCTTCATCTTGACTATGTTCCGCGTCAGTGTTTCCTGGGTGCAGACATTTCCGACACTTCAATCATATCCCGGGACACCTCACGAAGTGGAGAGTCGTACGACGACGCAAAGGGAGGAGCCGCTCGTTGGGCTCCGTTAAAATTTTGCACATCTCGCAAGGATCCCTTCGCATCTTCCGATGGATCCAGCATCTCGTTACGATCTCATTTATCTACGATAAGCTCACTCCTGAGACCTTTATCGGTAATCACTTCGTACGATGATCAATGATCACTCTGCGCTATCTCAATGGACCGAAGGGGAGTGCGTCGAAACACACTGGAACATTTCCGTGACGCCATTATCTAGTCAGCAGCCTTTCCAAAGGCAAACAGTATGCGTGGTCGAACTTCCTCTCCGGAAGCTGTGCAAGCTGATTTGCTTGGAAACACATATAGTGGTCGGAATCTGGACCCAACGTGGTCTTATCCGAGATTAGCTGAGCTGGTGGGATTGGAAAAACGATGCAAATTGTCATTAGGGAAAACTGTTAGATTTCCCTCTAGTAACACATTTGGTAGGTACCTATTGACTTGGTAACCCTTTCACTGGATTACAGGCAATTTTCGAAAGGATCTACTGGGAGATTGTCCTTTGAGCTAATCCCATTGTCGAACCCTTCGATTAGGATTCGCGCTACTTCACAAGGTACTAGCCAACGTGACTGCACTCCCTCTTCTTTTTCTTATTTCTCTTTCTCTCTTATTCGTACCTTTTACTCGGACTTTCTCTCTCTCTCTCTCTCTCTCTCTCTCTCTCTCTCTCTCTCTCTCTCTCTCTCTCTCTCTCTCTCTCTCTCT
>JARQSV010000355.1:1042968-1101606 GCA_030142285.1 Calameuta idolon | reverse complement strand
AAACGGGTACGGGAATAAAAATATTCAAAGATATGCAAATTTATGCAAAATCGTAATGGCAGGTACCAACCAGCTTTTCGAAAGCGCATCCCCCCTCCGTCCTACCTTGTCGGAAGCTTCAATATGTGGGAATATAGGTATAAGAGGCCGTGAGTTGCGCCGACTTTTCCTATATGGAAATATGAATTGAACTGATGGGTTCATATGGCCATATGTATTCATATGGATCGTGGGATTGAGAAATGGGAGGAGGGGAGGGGGGGGGGAGGAGTGCATGTAAATATATTGCCATGTTGATATATAACGGGAAGGTAGAAATGGTTAGGTATTTTTTTTATTACTAGTTTGCAGGTGGATATTTAATGTTGGTACGACGAACTCGATTCCAAGGGAAAAAAGCTCGAATCCTGTGTACCTGATATTATTGAGTTTTATGTTGTTCGGCTAAAGGAGAGAGTCAGACGCGTAGGTCTGACATTAACTTGACAGGTTTCTTATTTTTAATTATGTGAAACCTTTTAAAGCTTGGAAATATATATTCACTGATTACAAGGACAAAGTATACTTGCAGTCTCCTTAATGTAGACTTTATCTTGACATTCGTTTTACTATTAATTAAATGTTTGCAGTAGGGATATCGTATGACGCTGGCCTGGATAATTACAGTGTGCAAAGTTCAGAAATTCTTCGCATGGCGCTGCCGTTGGAGCACGTAGATACTTATATCATCTTGGCTCGTACATCAAGCCGGTAAACCAAGAGGGTAACGGAGGTTGAATGTAGTTGCGAGATAAGTACTTTCATGGCTTGGAAAAATGCGTAAGAAAAAAAAAAAAAAAGAGTAAAATGAAGAAAGAAGAGAGCTGAGAAAAGTCGAGAGAAAAGACTGTGAGAGTACTCGAGCTTCCCTTTTTTCATCCACAGATGGCACTTCGTTACGAGTGGTTGTTTTTTTGGCGCGAGACTTGGGGGCGATATAAAAATATGTAAAATTTTGTCAAGCCGCGATTACACGTTGCGTCGAATGAATCTTAAAGACGGCATTAAAAATTGACACTACGAAGTATTTCCAAAGTCGACGACTTTGCACGGGGATAACGCGGCTCCTTACACTTAACCTCTAAGCGGCAAGGGTGGGTTTAGTGGCAGTTTACGTTTTCTTTTTTTTTTTTTTTAACGGTTCGATAAAGAATCGTAAAGTGGCAGATTTTTAATAATTCTACCAATAATGCGAAGTGCCATCAGGGTTTACAGTCCCGTCCGGATCATAAAAAATGTTGACTACACCAACCCCCCCTGCGAAGGAGTCTCCTACCCCTCGCGTCTTGTCGATTCCCGTCACGCACTGCATCGCAAGAGGGATACAAAATGGAATGCCCTAGGGGTGCGTAGAGGGGAATCCCCTCTGCGGGAACTGTCGTACCAACTTTCCCTTAACCTCATGGCTTTTTGCACAACTTTTTTTTCTCGCTTTGCCAAATAGCTTATAATTAAATTCTTTTTTTATCATAGATTTCTTACACCACGTAGTAGCAGCTATCGGCTTTAGAGCAATACCAGGGAAACTTTATTACGCAGGCGATAAGAATGTTCGAAACTTTGTAACACGACTTTCGAAAGAATCTAGGGAATGAAAAAAAAAAAACATGTTATATAAGAGAAAACAATTTAATTCCCCAGATTCTTTTTACCTTTGCTACAACTTGCTATATATATATATATATATATATATGCGTGATGTACGAAGGGTAGTCAATTCCAGATCCGATTGGATTCAATGTTCTCGTCTTTGATTTATCCCTAGATTTATTTAACTCGTATCGCTCTAGCTGTTATCAATATTTCTGGTCCCCTTTGTCCTATCGACTTAACCCCGTTTAACGGCAGGACGTGTTACGGCTGGTAAACTCAATCTAACAGAGTATAACTACACACGAAATACTTGGGGTAATATCAATTATTCTTACTATATGTATATCCGAACTAATAGTCTATTCCCATACAGTGTGTACTGCAGATGGGTTACATTGATTTATGGATACGTCACACGATAACACTGTCTTATGGGGATATATCGACTGTGCGGTTTTGGTTTGATTCGTGTGGTATCAGGATCAAACGGCTGACCGGTTACTGGCTTTATCCACTGCGCGGTTGGCGAGGATATTTTTCAGAGAAGTTACCGGGTTAAATACAGGGCAAAAGCCAGAGGGATTGTTCACGGAGATAATTTTGGGTTCAGCTACAGAGAGGATCCCCTTGATCAAAGTTCTTAAGCAGGGAGGAGAGTGAAGCGGAAAAAGAAAAATTAGGAGACGCACTTGACAAGTTCAATGGGAAAAATATAAGGCTGAAGTGACACGTGGATCGCTATATTTTTCCTTCTCTCTATATGCTATATGTATATACCTGGTCCCTTTCTGTCTACAAGATTCAATTTACGTTTCATTTAAACTCAAAAACGTTCCAAGTGCGGATACATATAAAATGGATATATCCGTATTGCGTTGACAAAGAATTTTCGTTCCCTTAGAAAAAGAAAAAACCAAATGCTTCACGTACAACAGTCTATCGTCTTCTTTATTCGGTTTGGAATAGCGATACGCGTACCTCTTCTTTAGACATCCATTTTCCATTTAAACCGAATCGGTTATTGATTTTTTCAAATTTTTTTTTTTCTTGCTTCAGTCAACACGCAACGCCGTTCCTAAAATCTGGATTTACCTCGTACAAGAATAACGCGTTATATTTAGTGGCGGTACTTGGAGACGTAGTAGCATTTCGATATTTCGATCGACTGTACCAAAAGCAGTAACCACGTATACGATTTATGGTTCCATTAACGTTTTCATGAAAGCGACGAAAATTCTGAAGTCCCTAACTCCTCTAGAAATTCTGCTAGTTTACCCGAAAGGAAAGTAAATCTTGACCGTATTTTACGCATCGATGGAAACGGTACTCGTTTTTTTTCCCGAAATCTCTCTCTCTCTCTCTCTCTCTCTCTCTCTCTCTCTCTCTTTTATACGAACAGCTTTCCCAGACTCATTATAATTTGGGTTTCACGTGAGAAAAGGGACGACACGAGAAAAGGTAGCCAAAAGAAAAATAAAGGAAACACGTCGCAAGGTTACGTATAGGTATATCCTTTTCACTGTTAAATCCACAGGACCGTTCGATCGTCGTAAGTTTCGATTCAGAGAGACAACGAAGTACAGCCAAGTTATTAAATTGGCTTTGTTATGTGTTCGCTCGCTCTCGAGAAAAACTGTATTCCTTTTCGTGCCCGACTTGACTTTTGCACCGAATGGCCATGTCGTTCTTTATCAAAGGGATATCTTCAACTCGCATCAATACTCCCATGGAGAATTTCTACGCGCTTTACTCCATCGAGCCTTTAGAAACAGACTGCGATTTTTCTTATTTTTATCGCTCCTCTCCACATCCTCGTTGCTTCCTTCGACGTGATTCGATCCTTAGTACAGATCTTTTATCCGTAGTATATGGAGCCGGCTCGTATTACCTATAGATACGTAGGGAGCATGGAAACTGCATGTGAATTGGACTCGCTCTCGGAAGATACGTGCATACCGTAAAAAGTTATTACGTAGGTAAGGGAGATGGATAGGTATGTGTGTGTGTGTATATATATATATAGACCCAGTACATACTCTATTTACTTTCTTCGGGCATTCAAACTACGATACTTGGGTTTCATTGAAAAAGTACGAAATTACTTTTACGAATTGTCTGCTTTAACAATCAGAGTTTCCAGTGACAATTTTGAGATTTACGTTTAATGCGAATTCACTTGCTGACCCCTTGCTCTGTCTGGTGACATGGGCAGGGAACGAAATAAAAAAAAAATTAATTGCTACCGGAAGCAGGATGATTCAGGTGAAATTCATCCTGACCATATTGCACGGTGAGAAATGCTCGATGGAAAATACGCGAATGGTCGTCAATATAAAAGTGAAGGAGAGATGGAAAATAACCGAAAAAGCTAGATATAAATTATAAATAAAGAAGATTTTGGGTGAGTTAGCCTACACGAGTGTAAAGAAAGTATGCTGAGCTAGTTTGATCTGTAAGAAGATAACACGAAGAAAGAGCTCTCTCTCGGACACTTCGCTTTTACTACGTAACAGTGGCTTCTCGAGGTAACGTATAGTCAGGAGTCATTTAAACTTTTCAAATTTTAAATAGGTATCTAGTTGGACGACCTTATGGTAGCTGTATGTATACATATGTATGTATATGGTACATACCTATCTAGGTACCTTAAATGCACGTAGGAGGATTTTCATTGGCGAAAACGGAAGGTGGGGACTAAAGTTTTTCAACTGACATTTGAAATTGCCGCCAAAAGCGAAGGCATCGTTCCGAATGTAGGGACGAATGCTTTTCCCCGCGCTATATATAAAATTTGTCTAATGGCCTGAACTGCGTGCTATATATTTCTTTTTTTTTTCTTCCTTCCCTCTTATTTTATTATCTTCCTTCATTTTACTATGCTCTATTTTTCAGACTACGACCCCTCGTCCCTTTCGTATGATTTCATCTTCCTTCCACTTGTCTTCGCATCCGCCGTCTTACTTTCTCGAGAGTGCACTGGAGAGTTTGAAAGAACTTCTTAAAATAAACGGCCCCTTGCAGTCGCTCTCTCTCTCTCTCTCTCTCTCGCTTGTCTCCCCCCCTCTCCGCCCCCTCTCTCTGTCCTTCGTTAACGTTCGTCTTGGCTCACTTTACTTTTCTTACGGGGATCTTCCTTTAGTCTGACTCGGTATCCTTCTCTCTCTCTCTCTCTCTCTCTCTCTCGCGCCCGCGCTCTCGCTATTTCCTGCCTGAGACTGGAAAATAATTTCTCGTTCTTGCTTCGGTCGCTGGTTGAGAAGAACGTTTCATCCTTTGTAAGTCTTGCCAGTCGTATTTATGGAATTTTCATAAGGGAAACGTCACGTGGAACGAGCTGGAAGTTGCGTCATGATTGATAAGATTTTATGAGAGTCACAGAGACACCATATACGTGTTATACATTTAAAATGTTTTAAACAGATTTTAAGTGTGCAATAGAACTTAACGACGTTACGTAGTCAAATTTGTGTTAAATTTTGAAAGAAAAAAAATTTGTCAAATTTTCTTCTAATTACCGGAAATCTACATTGCCTGTATTCCTTTGTCTTAACCACATACGATGGCTTTTTTCTAGACACAAATGTCACCGAACAAAGTCTTCGTGTAATTTCAATCAGCTCGACAGAGTTTCACTCTCAACAGTACACTGTCCGAGCTTCCTATGAAATTCCCTCGAGAAATCAAGATCAATGCGTGCAAGACCATTTCCCCGCTCAATTCCTCCATTCTTTATCTCTTTCGCTGTCTTTGGCGGAATCAAATTCTTACGCCCCAATTAATACAATACTAAATTACACGTCATGTTGACGCATCGAAAATCTCTTCACTGATCATCCGCGAGATTGATTTGCCGTTTAAAAAAATTTCAATTCGAAAATAACGTGTGTAATATTTTTCTATAAGATTAGCAATACCAATCACATACAATAACAAGTACTATCAAAACCAGTATTAGAGACATTCACGCAATACCCAGGATGGATATCAATGATATCAAACAATATAAAAGCAGATAACGCAAAAGAATACAGACTAAGCTTGCCCAACATTGTTATACCTATCATATATGTATATATTTTCATTAAAATTTTTTGGGAAACAATAATTAATCCAAAATATACCAAATACCAAAAAACGATCTACCACCTCACCACCCCGTAAAATATACCTTGTATGACCCATATAAGATAAGACTATAAGACACATACGTACAATAAAGCTTTTCCGTGTCGTAAAGTTCAAGTGAATTCCTAATTGTGTGTTGAAAGCTTCATCAAAATTTCCCTGAATTTCAAACATCCATAACTGTTCCACATCGAATCCCATAATGCAACGGATGAAGGTATTTTCTCATAATCGACATTATCAAACATAGATAAGCTCATCCCGAGCTTTATAACTGCATAGCAAGTGCCTCACATGCATTAAGCGCTAAGCGACCAGCGAAGCTTTCCACACAGACCCGTTTGCCCACTTAATATGGATGGAAAGCTGGTCCAGTTGCAACCACGTGGTCACATCCCCGGACCGTATCTACTGGCGAGTTGTGCGGCTGCTATGGTAGACAGGTAATATATCGCCTGCGCATGCCATGGATTCCGGTTCATTACTATGGAAGTCTCGAAGGGTAGCACGTACTCTGTGGGAAGGAGGCGGTGGGGAGGTTAGGGGGGAGCGAGAATCAGGGAGAACCTTCTCAACCTTCAACCTTTGGTACCGATTCACTTACTGTTTACTCGATCGCTTACTCAGCTTCCACTGAGTTGCATGAACGCGAGGGGCGGGAAGGGATAGGGGGTCGCACGTGACATTTGTATGAATAATAGGGGGCGGGTGGGGGGGGGGGTCCAGTGTCGCTTGATTAATTAATATTGAGATAAGAGAGGTGTAACGAGAGAGCAAATAGTCCTCGGACACGTCTTACGTCATCTTTTGTATTTTCATCTTTCATGGGACAGAGGTAATTTTGTTGTTGTAATTAGTATAGGGATTTGACAGATTAAATTTTGGGAAATTTTTGACGTATGGGGGTAACAATTATTGGGATGGTGTTTGTTTTGTCTCTTGTAGGTATATGGGGGGTAGTCGTTTCTATGGGAGTAAACGAAGGGGTAGATAGCTGGAAATCCAAGTGATCGCGCTTATTAAGGGTATTAAGAAAGTTAATTGGTAAAGTTGGGGGTAATGAGAAAATGGGCTGAGAAAGTACGACGCTCGCTGAGGGTTTTTGCCAAGAGACGTTTCCTTGGGCAAGGTGCTTATACTCGTGTCTTCTGTGTAGAACAAAGGCGTTATGTGAAACGTGAACGTGGGGTTATAGATGCGACACGAAAATGACAATGATATCCTGCAGTGGGGGGAAGACGATTTTTTGTCGGTATTTGAAGGATACGCGGGTCTGTACGAGCGATTTGAGGGTCCTGTGCGAAATCGTGCGCTCTTGAATTCTTATCAAATTGCTTCAATTTATACACGATGAGAGCTCTCGCCATGTATTTCGTTGTTTTTTCCTCGTATCTTTTTGGGGAATTTTTTGTTTGCTTTGTTGAAATCGAGGAGCGTGACAGAATCGCGGATGAGAAAGGCTTATCAATTTTTTTTTTCGAAGACACTTTTCTCTTCTGATAAATCGAACAATGTGCTGAGAGAAAGATAATGGGTATATATGTATATACATATACATGTATCGTACAATTTTTCTTAGACTCATTCTCCAGTTTTGTTGACGATTGAAAGATATTTGTCAAGCACTGTTTTTTTTATCAATACCGGAAGTCCATTTAGGGAATGTCAATGGTCTTGAAGTACCTAACCGAAAACTTAGTATAGGAATCAGGAAAGAAACTATTGGAAGATAAAGATAATATCTTACTATATAGTTCTGTCCTCTGAATTCAGGACAGACCGGAAAGGCGTAAGAGCCTAAAGTATTTGCGAATAGGTTTCCTGAATTACGGAAGACGAATGGTTTCCTCCGTGTGGATCGAGTGATCGAATGACCAAGTGACTGATTGCAAACCGGCCAGTTTTTTTCGTTCGTTTTTTTTTCATCCGAATAAGAGAAATCACTGAGTGTACTCGGTTCCGCTATACATTCGTATAGTCATTCCAAAAGAAGCGGAAAAGTGGAGAAGTGTATATAGATACTCTATCCTTTCAACGAATACCATATATTACATTTAACAGGAAACGACCACTTTCTGAACTTGCTCCAAGGGTAGGATTCACTAGTCACAAGTTTGGTTCCTGATCTCATTAAAATGCTCAAGGACTGAAAACGTTGAAAAAAACGAACATTATGACTTTGGATAATTTCCGGCTGTTAAAAACTTACTGCATTCCAAAGAAATTTAGATACCAATAATAACCCATATGACATACGTACACACGTGATTTGAAAATTTTAATACAATTCGTATAACACAGGATGGATTAACAAAAATGTAAAAATATATTGAGTTACCCTAATTAAAAAAAAAAAGCATTATTAGGGGAATGAGAAAATGTAGTTGAGCGTGGGAATGAAGAGAATTCGTGGAAAACGGTAAAGCGAAGCTAGTAAGGGATGAGGGTTGATGAAGGGTAGGTATATATTAAGGTAGCAAGGCAAGGCCTGGAAACTTGACGGGGAAAACCATTTCCGGCATTGAGAATACCAATTCTCTGTATACGTAATCGAATTTTAAGTATACCAACCCCAGTGAAGCGTAAAGTCCTTGGTTAGGGGTTGGTTCAATCATGGTAGAGGAGGAGATTGAAATCCAGGAAAAATAAATCCTGCTAATCGATGTCCTTTTCACGACAGAGGGAAAAGGAAGCTATTTCATTTTCCTTGAATTTTCCAACACCGATGCGTATCAAACATAACTATAATCCATCGAGGTAAGGGATGATATTGTATATAAGGGTTGGCTAAAGGCAACGATGGAACTTTTAAATCTCACTAATCGTTCTAGCACAGGGAAAACTTATATCGAACCTTTCGCCATTTCTCTTGCGAATATCCATAAAGATTTTCTCATCTTGCTTCAGTAAGACATATACGAGATATACGTGGTGAAATTTGTAAAAAGGAATAACCAATTAATTTGCATCGCGAAGTGTGAATAAATGTTAAGATTATTAAAAATTTTGAAAAATATTAATAATATTAAAGAATCGTTTGTTTTACAAAAAGAAATTCAAGTTTCGAGTAATCGTGACGTATGGGATACGAGGGGTGGGATTTTGAAACAGAATATAATTTTTTTTCTGTAAATACAAAGATACCGAATACTTGACTCAATAGGGTTAAAGTATAAAATTTGATCAAGAATCGAAAGCTGGAGAGATGATCCTTGAGAAAATTGAAAATTTAAGAAAACTCTTATAAGAGATACTACAGTATATGGAAAAGTGCCATTCAATACTTTCCTGTTGATATAAATCAACAGTTAATTTTAGTTGATACACGTTACGAGGTTCTTTTTTTGGATTTATTAAATTTTGAAAACTTGATCAAATATTGAACCTGACTGGTTTATATTCTCTAGCATCAATATATATCTAATTTTAGTTTGGTGCTAGATTGAAGTGTGGAGAAGTTATTGGAGATTTCAGAAGATTCTAGGCGAATGGTAACTTAGTTACTTAGTCACCTAATTCAAAATAGCGCAGCTACGAGTTTCCATTAAGCATGTGAAGTTGCAACATAACGGACTAACTACTCTCCTGGTGTGAGTACCAAGAGGACATCTTACTTTCTAATGAATATAAATATCGTTCTCCGTTCTCATTGTACGTCTGAGATGCTGGCTACCCTCTTCCTTGTATAATTGTTTCACAGTGAACTCCCTAGACTATGAGATAAAGTCCCTAGAATTTTACTAGACCACCTTTCATCTCCCTTCCTCCCTCTTCATAACTTGCGTCACTCGTAGAAAACTAAGATGCAGTTACGTCATACAATTTTTACGAATATTCCAAATTTTCTTATCACGTTATGTTATCCTTGTTATGTTTTTTAAAAAATCTTTTATGCAGTTGGAAATTTTTTTTTTAGTCGCATGCACTCCTGGTATTTTCGCACTACGTTTAATTGTAATTGCTGCTATTTTTTAACGTTTGCAAAAGTCTATATCGCGAATCGCGCAAGTGGGTCTATTGATAGCTGCCACCAATTTCGAAATTGCGAATCGATCGTTTCAAGAGTCTCGGGGAGTATATCGATTTTCTATAAAATTCTGCATCCTGTACGTTAACTCACGTTGAATTATTATCGCGTAACGCAGTGTGATAAACGTTCTAGAACGGCGTAACGCGTGTAGCTCGCTGAAGCTGATCGACGAGTCGTTCGGTTGAATTGAATCCCTATTGAATTCATCATAGATCGATTTGGTCGAGCAATTAAATTAGCTACACTTCCGATATTGTTTTGCTGAATTGACAAATAATTCGATACGAAATAACGCGTCATTCAAAAATATCCAAAACCTGTCATTTAAGGCAGCGCCGTAATAAACGTGGCGCAGCGGCATCGCGAATTTACGGCGTTAAATCATTGCACAGAATTTTCATTAAACTTTGCTACAACCTAATTGCGCCGTGAGTATCGCGAAGTTTGGCTTGACAAAATGATAAAACTAAAAAAAAAAAAGTAAAAACACTCACATTCTTCGTCGTCATGATATTCGTTTTACAAGTCACTTATTCCGTACTTTCCTTACGCTCACTTGGCTTCGTCTCCTGACCGAATAAATCATCCCTTCCATTAACCAGAATCCACCCCAAGCTCAGCAGCTACACTTTCCTAAATCTGGTCGATCCCCAAAACACTTGGAGCCACTGACCGTCGCGGAAGTGGTCCTCGTTAGTCATAATTATCTAACTACGGTTAATTGGCAGACAGAGTACGATATCTGGCACGACCCTTGTCTCACGATAATCTAAAGCCCAGTTCACAGTTCTATATCGATGCCCATGATACTATACGACAAACCTATACATCGTATACGTCTTCCTGTCCTACACGTGAAAATCCTTAGTTCGCATGGAATCCACATTAGCTAATTGGGACGTCAAAGTGCTGTATGGTTGAGAACCACTGTTTACTAAAGTTTCAATCGGACGAGCTCAGAAATTGCGAACTGCCGACTGCTGCCCATTGTTTGCCTTGGCTGAGGCGCAATCTTAATCAGCTGATAGAACGTCGACTTATTAACATAATTATTAGAAGCACTTAAGGGATGCAATTAATTTGCTTAAACCGATCCATCATATATTTGTCTTCCTCGACCTAGATTTGAGACGCTGCGATTTTTCCGCACGATTTGAATGGAGTCGGTTCGAAATAAGAAAAAGGAGCCATTGGTTAGGCGAATGATCGACGATCTAGAGGGAATTGCATTGGATCCATATACGAGTTGCACTTGCACTTTACGTGCGACAAGATTACCCACTCTTGTGAAAATGGCTCGTCTCCCATGTTATTTCAGTGGAACACCGGCAGAAGCGTCGCGACGCTTCGAGACGTTTGTGAACATAAAATTTCGCAGGCTATCAGACTCGGTTCTATGTGAATCAAGTTTGATGCTGTAATTTGCATTGGAAGGATAAATATTTAAATAGTGTGACGCCGGGCGTCGCGGGAACATTAAATATCCACGACGGCGACGCCCAACAAGGCTGGCGTCGGCAATGATGGAAAAATCTTGTATTAAATAATGCTAAACTCTCTCCGCACCAATTCAGCCTCGCTAATCACGTTTTCATATTTTACGACGGACCAAGCTTTCGCGTCTCGAAGGCGACGCAGTCTACATTGACGATCGCGCAGGCCACGCGCATTTCCTGCGAACTTTTTCTCGCTTGTTTAGAGCTTTTTTTTTTGCGTCACGGCGTATATAAAATAAAAGTGCACGTTTCTCGGGAATGCATTCTAGGCGAAAAATAAATACGAACCGGATTCCCCTTGATGGATGCATACTCGTGCATTGCATCGCAATGACGTACTTTTTCCTATACGTGGTTCAGTTAACAATTCTGGCTTTTTTTTTTACTTCAACCCTTTCGCAAATAACGTGACAAAAAATTCTTTACTTCGTACTCGAGTCCTTGGGATTTTTTTCAAGTAACAGCCTATACCGTTTCTGGAATGAATCGAGCTTTATTTGAAAATTGACTGGGAGCAGTGATAAAAATTTTTTGAAAAATCTCACATTTACATTTTTTTCGAAAGATATACATCGACACGTATCACTCTGTCATTGTTCCTGAACATTGTACAGAGTGGCAGCCTGTTTTACTGCCAAAAAGAAAAAGGACTGAAAAGCAGCATAAAAAAGTATAAGTGAAAACCGACATAAAGCATGAAAGAAAATGGGAAAGAATCAGCCAAACCGGATGTATTATGGTACAGTGTATAGACCGAGACAAGTGCACCCTGCAAGCGTCACTTTGGAATATGATATTTGGCGTGCTCGTAATTCCTCTTAATATCGCAACAATGGCCGTGCAGGCCGGCAGAAAAAGTTGTATTGCCGTGACCGGGTCAGGACCGCAACTGGGAGGACTGTTAGTGTTGACCCACAGTGACGCCACGAAATGAATGTTGCATGGGTTCACCACTCAGCAGATTGCTATACTAAAGTCCACTGAGATATGCCGTAGCACTTCTATCCGGCCTCCCCGCAACACCGGAGCGAAGGCCGTGCGAGCTTTTCTCTTTCTTCGAGATAATAATGAGAAAAAGAGAAGGAACAAAGAGAAATGCTCCCAAGGTGGGCCGGACGCGGCCGAAATAACTAAACAGCATAGACGGACGAGGATGAAATGAAATTCAACTTACGCCACTGCTTCCGGTGAGGGAACGCGTTTTTCTTTTTCCTTTTTCTTTTTCATTCATGGCAGGAAACGAGCTTCTTCGTAAAGGGCAAAGGCAAGGCCTCCGCTTTGCCCTTCGGTCCTCGAGGCTTCATCCACTCTTGAGACTTGAGGAATCTTTTTTTTTTTTTTTTCACCGGGTTAGCTCAAGAACTTGTATTCAAAAGTATTTCAATTAGAACACCTTATATTTGTCCCCTCTATATACGGCGTCTTCTTAGTCCATGTTCCTCTGGTCTAGTGTCTTTGAGGAATGAGGTCATGCTTCCTTGGAATAAGTCTTCATCTGAAATATGGACGAAAGTGATTAGGGCGACGAGTATGATTAATATTTAGAGTGATTGATAGTATTCGTACCGGAGGATATTAATAGTTGAGGATGAATTTAGATAAGAATTTCTGCTTTTTTTTTTTATCGACTTTTACCAACGGAATCTATGGTCGATCGATTTTTTATCGTCATTGGGGAAAAGAACCGATGTCCTTTTTATGAATATTTTAGATGGTCGATATATACTGAATCAAAATGGTTTCCTGCTATTCCCGTTATCTATACCTGTGGAGGCTAGGACTTTCTTGTTACTAAATAATAAAGTATCGCGGATACATTTTTAAGGGCTCTTATAAGATTTATTACCGGACGTTCCCCGTACGATTTAGAACCGGCATTTTACAACCGATTCCAGTCGTTAACCATGACTTTACACACGGTTGGAATAAAGTGGTTACACCAAGGAAATCCGTACTTTTCAATATACAATATTGCTGCGAATGGTGCTCGATATGGAATTAAGTATTTTTATAAATTTCAGTTTAAATTCCACCAAGGAAATTTTACTGAATATGCAATAGTGAAAACTTCATTTTTATCAGCCAATCGGATCATAAAATTCAATCATGGATTCTACAACGAATTAAATGTGATATGGTCACCAATTTATATTGCGATTTGACTATATCTCACTCAGGTCATACTGACCTCATCGCTTTTCTCATTGACTGTAAAATTCGAATTTACCCTCTTTATTTTATCGCACTTACGTTTAGTCTCTTTCTCGCTATAGGCGTGTAAGTGCAGCACTTAATTTTTATTTATATTTTATACATCTCACTTAATCGCTTTAATCTTTGAGTGACCAAGAAATTAATTGTATTACAGTCATTAACTGATATTACCCTTTGACTACATCAGGTTTTATTTATGACTGAAAGTATTGAGTTTTCATTGATAAAAAACTGCAAAATCTCTCTCTCTCTCTCTATCTTTCCCCCTCCCCTCTCTCTTATTCATTCAATTCATTATTTAACACTTTTTCCTTATCGCTACCAAATCCATCCCTTCGTTGATAATTTTACAAAAATGCCCCCAATCGTCTCCAATCCCTACTGTGTTTTTGCAAAAAAAAATCGATATCAGTATGAGCCCTGGCGCACGTATCCGCAGGACGTCATTCTCTGACCGGCTGCTTAACCACACGAAAGTGAACCGTTTTACAGTGATGGGATCATTTTTCATGACGTCAGTCGTTTTCCACTCGGCCAAGCCGAATCGCGCGCGAAATATGTGTATGCTCGCACTTTCCACCCTTCGAACCTTCAGTTGCCACAACCCCTAACGCCACAACCCGCCATTTCGCCACGCGTAATGACATCTCTATATATATCTATGCATACCCATATAGTATACCTGCGGTTATACATATACCTATAACTCCATGTATCACCAGGTATATCAATTCTATATCAACACATCGGTAAGTGTATAGGGTTGCACCAAGAATCCGAAAAGTCGTTCAGCGTCCAAGTTCGAAATTTCTTATCGTTAAAAATTTGGTATAAATAGACAAAAAATGGCAAAATTTAACATACTACAGTAACAAGGGGTAGAAGATCTCAAGAATTTTTTCATTCCGTTTAACATTACGGAATTTACTCCTCGGGGGGGGATGTCTGACAATTTATGTTACGCCCTGTATGCTGTGCAGGCTTGTATATTGTTATGCTTGTACATAAAAGTATTTATATACCCAACCAACAAGGGTGTACCCGTGATAAAATCAAGCGAACATCCGCATGGCTATGCATTAAACGTTCACGGTTCTCGGCGATGCGCAAAAATTTGTACCACCATATATATTCGAGCTCGTGCAGTGTCGTAGCGATACGACGAAATTTAATTTATATACCGCAAACTTGTCTCCGTGTCGAAATGTTCCTACCGTTGATTTCCTCTTTGTCCCCTTATCACTTTGTCCGGCATCCCTGTCAAACCTGTCTGCGTTTATACTTATTAGTATTCAATGATTATTCGATCCGTTTGATTAATTGCCGCGTTAATTCGTGACAATTTGCCGAAGCCCTATAATTATAGGAGAATAAACACGTACAGTTGGTATGCGTAGGTGAAATTACCGCAGTAACCGGCTGCAGCCGTAAAGGCGCGTGCGCACGCGCAGATGCGTAACCGCAATGCAAATTGAAGCATTAGAAATACAATAATTATTATAACCCGGATAAAATCGAAACGACGACAATCAATTGCACACTCGAGCGTACGTCAGCGTACATATGCACGGAACAATAAAACAATATTTTTTACTCGACACCGCCTATATCTTCTTTCCACGTATGCAAAATACTTCGGTCAGCACCCCCCCCGCACCCCTTGGCGGTTGAATACATGGTTGAAAAAAATTTGCGTTTTTGCAAAAAAAAAAATTTGTCCACGCAAAGGGTTGAAAAATTGCACTCACCCCGATTCGAATTTTTAGAGATATTTCGCGATTCATCGCCCAGCCATAATAGCGTACTCGAATTTTGCATGACGGGTTTTGCAATATTTTCCTCGGTCTGCAAATATATGAAAGCTTATATATATATAGGGTTGTAAAATAATTAAGGGTTGTATATTTATACGTGTACAATAGCCTGCACGGTTTGAACGATTTTTTTTATGCAACGAATATACAGATATATGGGTCAGTCGAGGGTAAACGTGAAATTGGGTACAGCGTTTCTTTATAAAATCAGGATTTAGCAAGCTTTCGTGCTTTTTCCGCTTTCTAAGCTTTTAACCCCTGTTTAAAAAGGACAGTCCGGTTATCACGGTTCGCATAAATATGTTGAGTCAGGAGGAGAGAAAAGAACCTGGACTCTGCTATGGGGGTTTCGGATAAATGCGCTCGAGACGCGTGTCGTGCATTTAAACGACTGCGCTAAAAACGCAATTAAATTTAATAATAATTTATCTCGGGCGTACATCTTACGTCTTATATACCATGACGATTAGGATCGCGTAATTGAGTAGCGTAATTCTGTTTCGCGAGACGGAGAACATGTATAAATATTATATACCAAAAATAGATAAAATTTTGCACGTTTATAATTTCCATGATGTTCGTACGTGGAAAAAAAGATAAGTGTAATCATAGTCTGTATTGATAAAAAAAATTGCTGTGCATTCAGCGAAAAGGCTCTGCCGCACAATACTATTTTCTTTTGATGGCTTATATTCCAAAGGCAATATTTTCAACCCTGCGGTATTGCACATCGGGTCACGCATGCAGGACGCACTGAAAGCTGGATGCATCTGCATTACGTACTCACGTCGCCGATGCACTTTCAATCAACCTGCATGTATATGTATACATATATGCACCTTTGACACCTCTTCATATTATTCATATAGACGGGTTAGAATTTAATATAGAAAACGTTTAAATTGAAAATAAGCAGTCACTGCACGTAGCTGGCTAAAGGAAGTGCATCGGGAAATGCATATGTGTGTACATGTATATATATATTTGAATTAACAGTAAAATTTTAATATTAAAAATTTTCAGTTTTACGTCAATATGTAAGTCCTTCTACCTACGTAACAGAAAAGTGCCAGCACAAGGTAATCGATCCTAGAATCGATTTGAGAAAGTGGTTTAAAGTGGTTAAAGTGCTTGGCGATATTCCCGTTAAACAAAACTGTTGACATGTCTTCTCAGCGCTATATAGATATACTCGTACGTGCTAAAAGGTTGTATTAAGGAAAACACCACAGGCTTATTCAGTGCTGCCAACGTTGATCATATATAAGTAGCACTTACGCGGTAGAAATGCCATCGGCCAAAGGAACGTGGTGCAAATATATAAGTAAGATCTTGAAAGATATATGAGAGAATGAAGATGCAGTTGCATCGGATACGCGTAAGCTTCGTATAAATCGCGAGCTTTACATTTACGATAAGATCGTACAGATCTAAAATGTACATCGTGAAGATCTTGAGAAAAAAAAAAAGGAAAATTAATTTTCGACTCGCACGTTATTGGTCGTTGGATAATACGAACTTTTAGATGCACTCCGGCCCTGAAGTGCTAACCAAGAAATTCGAAGCTTTTTACGTGATGTCGTAAAGCTCGCATCCGCAACCAACTCGTAAAGCGGTGCTTATCAAATATTACGGAGGATCGAGACTTAAAAATTATCGATAAGTCGGAGAGCTTTTTTTCGATTTTTTTTTTTGGAAATATCAAAATACATCTGCACACTGACGTGCAAGCTCGAGAAGAACATGTAAATTTATGGCAGTCGTTTAACGCTCAAGAACAACCAGTGTCGATGTAATGAAGAATGAAATGATGCAGCTTTTCATTTGGGTTATTACAAGACCGTGGGATTTTTGGGTTAGGTGGGGTCGAAGAAGTGGGTTGGAACGAAGGTCGAGAAGATGAAGGTGAAGCTGTGCAAAAAGAAGATGCTAACTGTGCTCCACTTCTTTAACGATGACTGGGTTCGTGGAGAGCTGGAAAGGATAAGGAATAAACAAAAAACAAAAATTCTCTCAAGACACGATTTGGAATTTTTGCGAATTCACAAAGACTGCATATCGGTCGTTACTCTTATACTTATTGTTAGCATATACTCACGTATCTGTACGTAAGGTTCTTTTAGTCTCTGTAGTCAAAGGAATTCTTTCCCTTGCTCTTCTTTTGATGAGTTGTTTCGAATAAAGTAAAATGGCTGGTCTTCCTTTTCACGTTGGGGACCGAGTGTTTCGCCGAGGATCTCTGTATATGACGTATCTACGTATGATAAATAATGTGTATGTGCATATGTGTGTATACATACATATATATATATATAACAATGAGCTTTCCCTGGTCCTTGGGTTTGTTCGAGAGTTTGCTTAAATAACTTTTTATCTCTTGAAAGCTTATAAAAAAAAATTTTTCACGAGAGTCACGGCTCGATTAACAAAATATCAAATTCGCTGATTTGACGGTAGAAAAAATCCTAATAATTTTCGAACCGATATTTTTGCGAGAAAAAATATACCGTCCGTAAAAAAAAATAGGATATACATATAATATTGATGTATACATTTTTCATGAAATCCGTAATAATTTGTCTTTTGAGTTAAAAGGATGACGGTACTCAGGCTGCAGATAGAATTAGCCCTGTCAATTTACTCGAAAGTAGCCAGAAGTAAAAAAAAAGTAAAAGTAAAATTGGTTACACCCTTACCTACAGCCATCAAACCACCAGTCCCTAAAGGCTGAATGCCTGACGGGGATCATTAATCAAGTGAACAAAAACCTTAGAAATAATTACTAGGGGTGTTCTGGCTCGTAACGGCGACTCTACCCCTGTACGCTTATAATTCCCTCCCTATCCCACGCCCCCCATTGTAATATGTTTAAGGATGCTTTGAATTTCTGTAATTCGATAAACATCTTGATACAGTCTCGCCGAAATGGTTATTGCATAGTTCCGTTAATTAACAATTTTACAATGTAAAACAACGTATCCCATAATAAGCTCTACCCAACCTAAAGAGGATTTAAAGGTGGCGGGGCTGAAGAAAGCTCGTTGTAAAAGCTAAACGAACGAGGGGACGTTAAAGCTGCTACGAAAGTACGTTACGGGGGTTTGGCTGGGTGAGATTTTAAAAAGATAATCTTAAATGAACGGGTCCTCGCGAAGCTTAAAATTGTGATCTCTGCGCCGATAGCAGAGACAGCCGAGGTAACGTTTCATCGTTACGTCCCGTTAAAACCGCGCCATTCTGCACTTGCAAGCACAAGCTTACTTTCTGTAGCCGGAGGATATACATATGTATGCCTATAAGAGATGACGTTTTTGTTGTTATATTTTGCTGAGAATTAAAAGGCGCGGCAGTACGTTAACTTTGCGTAATTGAACGTGAAAAAGAATGAGCTTTTTTTACTAAAACGCTTCCTGGTCCTACGTTGGATGTTCTGACTGGCGAGCTTTCGCAAGTTCTTTCAAACCAGCCAGTTCAACGTTTCTCGCGTGAATGCACAAAGAAAGGGATACTGGTAACATGGGGCTTCGAAGGAGTCCCTCTTTTCGCGAGGGGGAGGAATAATGAAAAATAAGAGAGAATGAGGAATAAGGTAAAAGGGGAGTTAAAGATGGGGAAAAAAAAAAGAAAGAATACTCGATGAAGTTAAGAAACCATAAAGAATGGATGAAAGTAACTGAAGGCCCAGAAAGGTTGTACGGAGTTGGGGATTGGTAGGAGGGGCGGGTAGGAGGACGAGTTACAGGTATCGTATAATATTCAATTTCGTAAGAAAAGCTCACGAATACATTTACATATCAAGTGACCACCCTGTATAGAGATTAAGGATTAATTCGAACTCGTTGAACCATTGCTTCCTCTAATCTCTTAATGTTTTCACCTAATGAAGATCGTTCCTTAATACGCATAGTGGTTAACCTTGAATACGATATTATCACGAGAAGGTACCCTTTATCGGAAGCTTTCAAAAATTCTTCCTCGGATCGTCCATCTACTTTCTTGTACCATCTCGGTCTTTTACCATGCAAGTACAAGAAGCTTTAACGAGGTGGCGCCCTTTGGAAAAAGCTCTGTGGCTTCCGGTTCTGTTCGTATTGCTCGCCGAGAATGCGAGATACGTTTCCGTGCTTTTCGTTTCACTTGGAGAGACTTGCCTACCCGGTGGTCTCAATTTTCGAGACTGCTCGTAAAAAGCTCGCGACATGGATTCGCACTCTGCCTGCAAGCATTGCTCTGCCTCTATACTTACATGGAGACGTAAGAGACTGGTACAGTCACTGGGACGTGCATAGATCAAACTTTTGTCGATCGCTGAAAAAAAAAGCTCACTCGATAACGTCGATGCGCGAAATTTCAAAAGTGCATATGAATTTTTCAAAAGCACTTACTTTGCCGTATGATGAATAATGATGATCATAGGCACTTCTAGGTTGACGTACGAAGCTTTATAATTATTCGCGAGTGATCTGCGGGTTCTGATTGGTCCTTTGAAATTGCATAGTCAATTGCATAGTAAATCCCATTGGCATGGAAGCGCAGTACCCACTTTCTTATGAGTTAAGCACGTTTTGCGGTCTTTACGGTACGGACGCTCTCGATGCGCCTGACGAAATTTATGCCCGGACGAAAATGCCCGGCTGCACATTTTTATTTTACGACAAGCCAAAAAGCTCTCGGCTTACATCGCTCCTGTTTTTGCTCTCTTTTGCAGGCTGGACCGAAGGACTTGGCAAAACCAGCCATAACTGAGATAATAGAACGATCATGTCGACGAATGGGAATTTTATTTATTTCATGGGATACATGGAAGCATCCCTTCGTAGTAACATCGGCTGCTTTTGACTTTGAGGGCAGATTAATATTTCAAAGTGGATAACGTAACGTGATTATTTTTTTTTTTTCTTTTTCATTCTTTGCAGGCAATGTCAATTCAATGAAATTAGTAATATTGGCTTTTTTTTCTCCCCTTGACGTTCATGCCTCCGAGCAGTTGTTCGCGTCAGAGGTAATTAGATTTGATAACGTATCAAAGCCAAATGAAAAATACACTGCTTATGTTGATCACACTGAAAATATCGAATTTATCCACGAAGCGCTTCGCGTCGCCATCTATAATGCTTTTGCGGAAGTACAGCCCGTCGAGAGATTCTCAAAGCTCCTACGAGATGGCGCGAGCTTGCGGCTTTTGAATGAAAGCTCTCTGACCCCCCGCTCTAGGGAAAAGGAAAATTTCAAAGTTACTTATGTGTACCCCCTCCTCGACCAAGGCGAAACCCTCCCCTCGTGGCGTTTCGTGCGTAGCCAGAGAGAAATTTTTGGCTCGCGGCCAATAAGCGTTGATTTATGCTGCAGTTATTATGCAATATATTTCTCCTCTAATTTACGTGCTTAATGTCGACTCTCTGGTATTTCTAATTCTCGAGGATTCCCATACAAGAAATTCACTTCGTACGCACTTGGCATAATAGAGATTCCCTCACTCTTTCTCCTTTTGAAATTCCAAAAAATCGATACACAAAACTCGAGAGTATGTTATTTCACAAAATTCGCGAATTTTTATAAAATATTTCGTATCCTGAAACTTGTGTTTTTTTTATCGTTCAGTGTGCTTTAAGGTATCTTTTAAAAAAATTTCAAATTTCACCCTTTTTTTATCTTACTGTACATTTCCGTCACGATTCCGCAAACGTCTGTGACGGACAGTTTTCAAGATGGGATGGCGGATACCAGCGTGTATTTTCGCCCGATCGTTTTACGGTCGTCGAATGACTTCGGGTTGGTCGTAAGAGTGTGAATTTATAAGACAGTTCGGGTGAGGATGATTTATAACGGAAGTTCCGTTACGAATCGGCGCACGCAAGGAGTGAAAATATCGTAAGCTCTGAGTTTCGATACATCAATGTTATCTGGCGGATATCGATCGAACCGCTTTTCAATTTTCATGCAAATTGCGAAACGCCGCTCTACCAGCTCTTTGCAAAAGGACGCCGTCTGCTTCCTGTTTATATTTTACCTCACGGGAGACTTTTTTTTTTGACTTCGAACACACTGACGCTTCCATCACGTTCACATGGGAAACATATACTTTCTTATTAGCGTAATAAATTTGTATTTATCTCAAAGTGTTAAGGCCACGTGGATTAAAGAACCCCGTTGGTACAGAGAAATTTATGGAGATGGCATTTAAAAAATGGCTTGTATAAACGCGATGCTAAATTATTATATATTTCACGTGAGTTTATTAATAGCGACGTTGTTCATTTGAAAAACAAATAAACTTTTACCATAAATAATGTTTATTCTCCTTGTACAGATAGACACGTGTTTTTCTTTAATTACATTATTTATATAAAATTTGATAAAATAATAAAATTTTGAAATATTCTGAAAAAAAATTATTAAACGTATACTGCCACGATCTTTCTTCGTGAGACGGTATAGAAACTTTCGAGTGAGTATACTCTTTGGAATAACGCTACGGAGAAAGTTGAAAAAGTTTTTTGAGCTTCGAGGTTATTTGAGGTGGTTTATGAAAATCGCGAATTGTGTCTTCGGAGAGAAATGAGATTTCAGAAAGTAACAGAGAAAAATTGAAAGGAACTGAGAGTAAGACGAGGGGTAGGAGAAACAAATGACATATCCCCTTCATTAAATCTCTTGGAATATATCCGAGTTATCGAAAGAGATTTTACCACTTCGATTTGGATGATCAAACTTTTATGTTCAATTGAAAACGCCAGCTGCGCCATCTTTAGAGAAATTTTTAAACTTTCATAAAGGCATACGTCATTGATCCGTTAGATTCGTTCCTTAAAATTATTTTTTCGTTTTAATAAAATCAAATTTCAAGTAGCGTGTTTCACGTGTACGTAAAAGAAAAAAAGAAGAATAAAATATGAAATATATATATGGCTGGCACCCTCGTGACAAATAAGGAACGACATTTTATCGAGATTGCCTGACATTCCTCGCAAGTGATATTATCCGATTATTCGACGGTGGTAGAAATTTATACGTTAATATTGAAAACTCATAGCTGCTGCCTTGGCGAAGGCATAAATCTTCAAACTGACCTCAGTCAAGTGAGCGCACGCGCTTCAGATTCGTGGCTACTGCCGGCAGTAATTCCATCGGTGACGTAAATCAAAAGTTCCATAAAAAAGTTCCCAGCCACCAGAGCACAGTGGATTCTTGGGCCGCGCGCGAAATATAATTCAAATAATAATAAGGAACGCGAAAAAGGTTGACAGTCGTAGAATCGAAAGTCCCTGCAGCTGATTCAATTCCCACTTTTCTATAGTGCTCCCGGAAAAAACCCCAAGCGACGCTGAAACTCTCGCGTAATGGAAACTGGTGAAAAACTACGTAACTCTCTTCTTTATTTTTCATTTTACTCGTATATATCAACTGGCATTCTGACGCGGCAATTTTTTTTTTTTTTTTCAGGAATTCATTCGCGGCAAGATGAAACGTTGTAAAATATATTTTTTGGAAAAATTCGAAAAAGCGATTCCAAATAAGTATTATGCATATTAAATTATCATACGTTAACTTATTTAGATTTATTTTTTGTTTCAGGTCAAAGAAACTTACGCAGGTATCCAGTCATGGTGTTTATACACGGCGAGAGTTTTGAGTGGAACAGTGGGAATCCGTATGACGGCAGCGTTTTGACGGCCTACGGGAACGTGCTCTTTGTCACCATAAACTTCCGCCTGGGAATTCTAGGTGGAAAATTATATCCTGTTTTTTTTTGCCAAAAGTTTATTTTCAACTAATAAAATGATGTAGGGAAACATTTTACCTCGATCTAGGAAAATATTTATGACGGATGATACCACTGTCCTGTGCATCGTATAAATAGAAACAGCTGAGAAATATACGAATCTAACCTCAAATAATTATATGCCCTCAAATGGCAATTCTATTTTTGTAATAAATCGGGAATTTAAGTTTATTAACGTTCGCGTCAGCTGATTCCCTTCTGATGATTTTTGATCTGAAGATAAAATTTTGAAAAAAAAATAATTTTTGTTTTCTAACATTTTTAAATTTTCATACATTACACTCACCTTTCTACATCTTTCCATTACCTGTTTGATTTCCTATAAAACGACCGACGTTTACGATTCTTCACCCAATCGTAAAATTTACAAGGCTTTGAACATCGCGTCCTGATTCGAGCTTCGCGAATTGAAAGGGCCCTTTGAAAGCTCCCTCGCGAATTGATGCAAAATTAGGGACCCCAGCGAAAAAACCCAATCGCGGTTCAACGACTGACCCAAATCCTTCTTTTTTTTTTTTTGCACGCGGTATACCACCTTCCTGAAAGTCCTGGCAAAACGACCAACGTATACGCGATATGCAAGCTTTTAGTGCAATTTTTCACTATCACCGGCAATTTGTAATTTTCCATTGTAATTGAACGTGCATTGCGTCTGATCCAATCAAGCCGCACATTTAGCTATAGACTCTTGGACGCACATCCAGAGGGAAAAAATATTTTCAATAAATATACGTAGAGAGAAATATCAGTCGGTACGAACTATAAATATACTATATATTTTCTTACGTTTCGATTAAAAGAAAATTCTATACCTCGCGATACTAAGAATAAAAATGCAAATTTTCTGGAAAAAAAAAATTTTACCTGATGAATAAATATAGAAAAGAATTTATTCCTCGCCAGTTTCTCACTTGTTATGTATATTAAATGTCTGTTCTATTATACAAGGCGACAGAGCAGCAGGTTGACTATAATAATTTGCAAATTCCACATACGTACATTCGACTCGGAAATGGCCACAAGTTATGCCGGTGGTTAGAAGAAAAAAAAAAAAAAAGGCACAAAGTCATAATCATAAATTACGTTAAAGTGCCGGGAAAGCGGTTAGTGCCACGGCCGTTTCTAGAACGGACACAGAGTTAACTCGGAAGAAGCTGTATAAGTTCTCCCTTGCAAAACATGGAAAAATATGGTCTCGAGTATGTTCGCCTAAGCCAAACGTGATAAAAACAATAATAATGCAACAAAGAACTCTAGAGTAAGATGGTTAAACTTCAGTAGTTATCTGAGCAGCTGTGTAATGCACTATAGTATACATATATATACGTATACTCTATGGGTATGACTGCTTGACATATCAATTAAAAATTTTTTTTTAATTTTCCCACAGGTTTCCTGAGGCCCGGAATAAGGGATGACACTGCCAGTAATTTTGGTCTTCTGGACCAAATAGCTGCACTGCTGTGGTTACGAGAAAATATTGCCGAATTCGGTGGTGACCCTAACAGCATAACTTTAGTAGGTCATGGGACCGGGGCCATTTTCGCTAATTTGTTACTAATAAGCCCTGTTGCCAATAACAAAGGTAAGTTTGGGACCAATTAGTAACGCAATCATTCTCTGTGTATGTCGCTGGTGAATTTATTAGTCGGCACTTCTGATTCCTGATTACCAATTGGAAGAACGTCTTAAATTTTTTTCTACGATATATTTTATCCTACGATGCATCGACGCGATATATTTAATTGAGTAATTAAAACGCATCGAAAATACACAAGGATATTTGACATCACCAGATTTTTCATACTAAACAAGAAAATTGATAAGCTTATTTTCATGGAATATACGTGAGCGCAATGTAAATTCTTTCTGGCGGACCGCAATAGCTGGGCGACCGGTTAATAATTACATTGCCTAATGAAAAATAATTAGAGTTAACGTTGTACAAGCTGCGCGAAGTGAAACGGCGAGGTTGGACAGTTTATTAATTCCACGTGCTTTTATTGTTCGTATATACAGGTCTTTTCAAACGAGCCATTTTAATGTCAGGCTCCGCTCTGAGCTCGGATGCCATTGGAAAGGCGCCTTTGCAAATAACGAAACAGGTATAATAATTATCTTGTATTTTTTTCCTAAATTATTAATTACGATATTAATACGATATTATTTATAATTTTAGGTAGCACACGCTCTGAACTGTCCTACCGTTACAGACAGTGATTTCGTACTGTGCTTAAGAAATCGTGATCTCGAATCACTTTTAAATGTGAAAATCCATAAGCCTAAATATGTCCCAGCGTACGCTCCACTTATCGACAATGCTGTTATACCGGGTAAACCGTTGGACTTAATGGAAAATACTCAACTGTTCGGCAGGTACGATAAGACACGTTCAATAAATCTGATAGTAAAAGAGAAAAGACGGAATGTCGCTCAGGCCACTAAATTACATTAGAGAAGTTAGGAGTAAGCGTCAGGTAAATAGCGTAGAAAAAAAAATCCCAAAAAATCGTAATCCCTTCGCCTATTAAGAAATCAAAAATCCGGTTCAGCCAATACGTCTAAGCCGGGAACTGTACCCAGGGATATTCAGGTGGGCGCTGGACGACTGCACCACTACACAGCACTGCACTTCAGAAACACGCACGTAAAATCCATAGGATTTTGTTAATGTGACGAGAAAGAACACGAGAACTAGATTACCCAAAATTTTCCGTACCGCATAGACAATACAGCCAGAAAAACTATCAACAGGATAGCAGCTGGAGTCATCTCATCGGTGTACCAAGACAGGGACCTGCCTTTGACAATAGCTAATTTCGGGAACAAATCATTTCGATGGTCCAGATCCCTTTAACCAATAACTAAGATCCCCTTTCTCGAGTCGTCCCTTTAAACTATATCGAGGCCGCATTTGAGCATATCGGTGACGTAGCAAATCGAAGGATCCTCTACAACCGCTTACCCAGGACAGGATCAAACCAGTGCTGAACAAGCTCAAATCGGACCAGGTTGTTCCTCCACTGCCCTTAACCGCATCTAACCTCTCCAGTCCATTGCCTCTCTCGAGCGATGACGTCTCCTCGGGCGCCTCTGCCGGGCAATTCGTTTCGCCGAGACTATCTCTCCGCGACAGATTCGAGCACCTCGAACTGAACAATACATTTACAGAACATTGCCGTAACTGCATTAATCTATCCGAGAGCGTAATTTCTCAGCAGGTTGGCGACTCGAAAGTAACCAGAAAGCGCGAACTTATCCGAATCGATAGCTCAAGTCGTTTTAACGTGAATTGACAAATCATATCACAACGGGTATATAGATAAAGAAGATGCGAGTGCTGTTCTCTGTGAAAGCTGTTCTTATTGAATACAATAAGTAAGAGGCTGGAATAGAATTTATAATTGTGTAAAAAAAAAAATCAATGTAAAACGATACTCTCCTTCGCAGAGTCGAGTTATTAGCAATTAACAATTTTCTCTTTAACCGTGCTAATGAATGTCTATAAAATAATTATCCTATTTCCATGCACAAGTTACGTAGCCGCTGTTGTAGTTTCTCGAACTAGAACATTCACAGCGGATGAATAAATATTCGCAGATTCGATTTGATGTACGGTGTTACGGAGTCGGAAAAGTTTCACAATTTGCCACCGGTTGCTGTGGTCCATGGGATGCTGGATGAACAGCGCGATGAGATTCTACGAGATCACGCTAAGGTTGGCATTCGTAATTTTCTGATTATTCATGCGTTTATACTGGGCAAAATGCATTAAGTCTTTAATAAATAGTTTGGCGAGTTACGTAATTTCCATACACTAAAAGCGAACGGGCGTATAGACATTCATTTCCGAACAAGCATACGCCCTTTTGCCTTTAGTCACGTGATATATTCTCAAATCGTGCCGGTTCGTGATTCCGGAAAATTTTCATGTATTTAATTTTTTCCATTATATTGTTATTCACGTTGAACAGAATACTTTTTCTGCAGACCATGCAATATTTATTGAATCCATATAAAATCGATCTATCGCAATTATTATTATATTTATTGTAATTGTAATGACGGTCTGCGATATTTTTTTACCCAATAAATTAAATACCTCATATTTTAATGTTCCAGGCAACCCACGAACTCGAACCGGAATTAGTACTGTCGAAAGTACTGGAACACTATGGGGACTTTTCGAGCGGATTCACAAACGAATACGCGATGAAGAATCGTGAAATTGTCCTGGAAGCACTTTCGGACAGTGGCACTGTAGCACCGTTGATAATGACTGCCAATTTGCATTCAAAAGCAAATCCAAAAAGCTACATGTACGTCTTTTCGCATCCAAAAGCCATGCAGGACTATTCTGGCGTAAGTGACTTACGAGAAAAATGATACAAGCTTCGATAAAATCGTGGACGAAAATTGAGATAAAAAATATGAAAATTCAAAAATATAACTCAGGAAAACCCATGAGAATACCAAACGAGAATAGTGCTAAAGAAATTAATAAACTTAATCGTCGTCGAATTACTGATACGTAAATTACAAAAAAAAAAGGCACTGAACCAATATGCACGTAAAGTCCACGTCTGACTACATACGTTATTATCTACTTACGCGTATCTGTATCTCTCGTGTGGTATACCTATACTGTCAATTTGTATTTAATTATATACAAACTTTATGTCTACCGTATAGATACGTAAGAAGTAAATTCAAAGTACAAACATTTGACTACATTACGTTCCCTTTTGTTATCTTTCAGCAACAGCGTCAACGCACTGTACATGGAGAAGAGTTGGCTTATATACTGGGTGTCCCACTCGACGGAGGGAAATATCACTTGCGCGGCAGATACAACATTGGCGAGACCTTATTCGCCGAAGCTATGATGACGTGGTGGTGTAACTTTGCACATACTGGGTGAGAGGATTATTTGATCTTCCGAAAGTGCTTCTCGAGCGTCGCTATCCACAGTATCTACATACGTAGTTCGATGCGAACCACCTTTCTTCGCGTCGCGGTTTTATTGAAAATTCTACGGTGCCACCTTATCATATCAAAGAAACCCATTTTCTTCGTACGTCACGCGTGTATCGAGTTTACTTTATTCAATACGTTTATATACTTTTTTCTTCTCTTGGTTTACAATATAATATTTGTACAAGAATTTCGGAAACAATTGAATCGAATTACTTCACGTTGAGCCGTCACGGTGTAATCGATGATTTCAATTGTTTTCACGTAAAGTGGATTATTATATGAATTATTGGCAATGGACTTGAATTTATTTACAGTGCTATTGTGAAAATTGACACTTAAAAAAATATTGCATATAACATAGGAAAATTAGTACCAAGTTAAACAATTGTACAGACGCGCTAGGGTAACGATGGAAATTATTGTAAACTTTATTGATGGTGACGGTAGTGGTTTTTTTTTAATTAACAGGAACGTCGAGCCATTTGAAAATTGGCCCGTCCAAAGTACTCGAATGTATTACGCTTTTGGATAGACGCCGCGTTTCGAATCGAGCGACGTTGACGCGCCTCGCAGTAAAAACACAATTTTCAATTAACCTCGAATTTGAATATTTATGCACCATCGTAAATTCATTCCCCCCCCGGGGTAGTATCAGGCTGGAATAGATTCGCTTGTGCTGGACCGTCTAGGCAACAATAACGATAACAACACAATGACAATAAAAGAATAATAGACATGTTAAATGAGAATTTTGCATTCCTATAGATAGCCTTATCAATCAAAAAGAAAATCTTTCGTATACAAACTTTGTAAAAAAAATTTTTTTTCATGAAACTCCAAATTCTTTTCGTAAAAAGTTTCCCGTACATTCGACTATTTAGGGATACAGCGAGATTTACAAAATATTCGTATGGTCGGATTTTTGTAAATTTTATTAATTCTCAATCGTCGTAAATTTTCAAGTATTTCACGTTCTAATTAAATCTTCGACCAAACGACGACGTGCTCGTTATCATCGTTTCGCGGTCGAGCAACTTCGGCAATATTCGATAATAAATATCATATCTCTCGATAGAACCACGAACGCTCTTCGTATAGGAAAATTCATTGATTTTAATTCAATGATTTTCACGGTAACATCTGACATTGTTACATTAACGCTCGAGCGCATAGCAGTCGTTATCATTTTCCCCAAAAGCCAAATGAATTACCTTTCTACGGTCCGCCGTTATACAGCTGTTTTAGTATAATTTTCAAGAGGAAACAGTAAAGCTGTGTGATGTCGGATTAACACAAGGTAAAAACAAATACCATCCGGTTCCTGTTAAATGGTTTTTCCCAATTATAAAATCAAGCAATAAAATAACATTGCGGGATTCGCGAATAAACATTAATTAAAATCAGGACAAAACAATGATCATTCGTCACGCTTCCACGCGGCGAACAAAAGAAAAAAAAAAGACAGAAAGATAACGCGACAAAATAAAACAAGACAGGCTACATTCGCCGAAGAAAAATTCTCAAACTTTTTCTTCGATTCGTCACTCGCATACACAGCAGTGCAAAATCGAGTTAATAAACATTTAATGACAATAAAACATTCCTTACATCCTACAATGGTATCACAGGTAATTAGTAATAATTAAACTTGTTTAACTTCCCATTTATCGCGTACTCCCGTTTGCCAATGTATATCTGATCACAGCTGCTCCCTGTTTACGTTGCCATAACTATTCGACTTACGCATACCGGAATCCTCATCCAGCCGCACGTCAAACTTGGTTAATTAAACAAACGGAAATGTCTAATAATCAGATTCCAGACCGAAGCGTCTCCTTGGAATCAATTTCTCAATTTGTTTTTCCTGCTTAGAAACACCCAGCCTTCTATTAACTATTTAGTTCAAACCCGTTCACGCTGCTCTGTCACGTGCTATTCAGCTCTGCCAAATCGCTAAGTACGGGACACGTATGCATATGACACGAGTTCGGAATCTGTGAAAACTGGGTCGATCCAATTAAGCGAAACAAAGCTCTTTAGTACCTACACGTGGAAATAGACGCTTCGCGTGAATACACCTTGGCCAGGATACGGATCGATATCGCACAGCTGCTGTCTTCTGCATGTTGAAAGGTCCGTGTGTTAAAAAAAAAAAAAATTTAATTGAATGTAAAAGTGAGAGACACGAGGAGAAAGGAAAGCGCATAAAGAAGAGCACTTGAAATACCTTGAAACAAGGCGAATCGTAGGGAATAAAAAAGTATGTGAAACTTGAAAAAAATAAAATTCGAATATCCCTTGGCAATTGGAACGAAGGTATTCAGGGTGGATCAATTCGTAAGACTCTATCACGTGCTCTTCAAGTCGCTCGCTATTTTCACGGAATGTAGCAACGGTACGGTTGACGTGAGACTAGACGGTAACTACCCAGGTATCGCGTGTAATATTACGATTAGGTTAGACATTTAACGAAGAGACTGAAATTAGTGACGGTTACGTCGTACCTATCGGATCCTGCACGACAAACAGGGTACCAGGTTGCATTGCTTGCAGAATGGGATTCTGCTTAAAAGTTTCCTTACCCGCTGTCCTTTCTTGCTCTTTTTCTTTTATTCCTAACTTAATTACCTGCTCGTGCTTCGGAGTTCAAGCTGCCTTTATTTAAGGTACAATTGCACGAGATGTTCGGCGGATTCGAGTGAGTCGGTATGTACACGTATACGTATACGTATAGTCGCGGAAACTCGGTTCCCTGTAGAAAATTTACAGTTGACTGTTAGCCGATGGAATCCGTAATGGGGTATTCAGGGAAAAATATAAAGGAACAGAGGGAGGGTGCTCTGGTAATTACAGTACGAATTCCAGTGACCGTTTACGTGATACTCCTTTTTCTTTTTTAATTAGAAATCCCAACGCGCCTAGAAGGTCCACGTATTTGACGGATGGACCAAAAGAGTGGCTGCAGTATGAGATCGATTGGCCCGAGTACGATCCTGAGAATCAGACCTACTTTAATCTGAGTAAGTGACTACCCGTGAATTTTTTAATGAATTATCAAAGTTTATTCATCTCTTCCCTTTTTTTTTTTAGCAATTCCTCCACAGGTTGGTGTACGCTATCGAGCGAACGAGATGCTATTTTGGAACGAGTATTTGCCCAACTTGATAAAGCATCCTAATCTTGACATCCCGGCACCGGCTACCAGAACGGGACCGCGACCCGAGATTCTAGAAATTGCTGACGGAGTTGGGAAATACGCGAACGGAATGTTGAACGTGAATTCAGAAACTAATACGGTAAAGCAGAGTACGGGAAAGTCAAGTGTACCAGACGGTCCAAAGATCGACGTGGATGCGAACGGGGAGGATTCATGGAGATATCCTTTTTCAAATTTTCCCGGCAAGAAACCTGAAGACGTCCCAGCAACGACAGCGGAGCCAAGTGGACTGAAGAGCACCTCAGCCATATCAATGGTCATCGGTTTTGGATTGGTGTTTCTGCTGATAAATCTGACAGCTTTCTTTTATCTGTATCACAAGCGTCATGCCTTGAAGAACAAAGAAAAGAATCTTAAGAGACGCTTGAGCCAGAAGGACGACGGCTCGAAGCGTGCGAAATTGGAGAAGCTCGCTGAGAACCCAGAACTGGGATACAAGAGCGACAGTAAACCGGACTTGACTGAATTGATAAAGAATGACAAGGCGTACGATAACAATTCGAATTTTGGCAGGAGGTCCAAACTATCCAGGCAGAATTCGGGATCGACCATCGACACTCACATCAAAGTCCGCGAATGGATACAGCAGGAAATAGTTCACAGGTTAGATCCTATCTGTAACTTTATCTTGGTGGTTGGAGTGACGTAATTAGAAGATACGAACTTTGCCGAAAGCTACTCGACAAAATTCCACTTAGACGAAGATGCGTTCAAGTCGTTCGAGTAGTCCTCTGATCCAATTACGGGATCCTTGTTACACTTGGCTCTTGCTTCAGCTGCCCACTTTTGGGCATCTGCATCCACGTTAACCTCGTTAGGATCGTTACAAGCTACTTGTCGTTCCTGGATTCAAATTGATTGAATAAAAGATACATCCGTGGAATATCTATTCGTATATTTGCATCGCTCTTAGCTCGTACCCCCTAAATCCAATCTGTTGGGAAAACGTATTTTCATTGGGTAACAGAGTAAAAAGCTGTAACTGTAATTGCCAGTGGAATCTGATATATTGATTTTCTGATATATTGATCTTGACTAGGATATTCATTACATTGATCGAATTGAAATATCACCACTGAACGAAATGTTATAATGTCGTATCACGCGAGGGCTCGTGATAATTAGAAATAATAATGACGAACCGCATCGTAACTAATGCTATCATTAATTACTTGCCTGTAGGATTTTATGCACTAATTCACCTCGATGCATAATATTTTAATGCACTTTATACGATGCACCGTTCGCAACGTTCTCAACACTCATCTTTTAATCGACGATTAAATCCTTTACGACTTAAACGTGCGTTTACGTTGCATTCCTAATACGGGAAAAAGTAATTCAATTGCATTTCAATTAACTGCAACCTGTAGTGCATTTACTAGTGGATGTACCTATTAAATTTTATTAGTTCGTTCCAATCGAACTGAACGTATTAACTTCTGACGAGACTGTGTATGATTTTTTAATTATAGGTAATTATTGTTTTGACGTGAGGAAAAAAAGTTTTTTAATTCACTTTTTTTTCTCTTAAAGGTGCTCACCGCGATTTTTACGAAAGACCCGCGAGACACTGCAGAAGGAGCATCAGGAGAAGCTGACGAAACAGCAGGAAAAGGAGAAGAGATTGAACGAGTTGGAAAGATTGAAAAACAAAAAGGACGAGCCAATCTACGACGAGAGTCCAGCCCTTATCGTGCGTCCTGGAAAAAAATCAAAATTGCCCAAAGTTTCCGTAGCCATAGACGCTACGCCAGCTACTAGAACCGAATCGATACTCAATCAAATACCAATCGAGCTGGTAAAGGATGGGGAATTATCAGACGAGGGATTGGACGCTGTCGATGCGGAGACAATTGGACCAAACGAGACCCTGATCGCGCCTCAGGTGATCGTAATAGAGCATCACCATTCAAAAAGTGATCCGCTACCGATGGAGAACGTATTAAAAAACGTGAAGCCACATTTCTCAAGTCCAAGGATCTACGAATCAGATTCCGGAAGTGCGAGCAGCCTGTACGCCAAGATAAATCCCAAGATGAAGTCTCGTTTGCCGCGCATGGGACCCATCGGTAGTGCTGATGAAGTCTCGAGCGAAGCTAAAACCGGAAATGACAATCTCTACGATCAAGTCCCGCCCGAAGATCCTTATGGGAAGACCGTACCCAAGCTGACTACCTTTGGTAGCAAGGTACCGAGCTGCGATATAAACGTCACATGCAGGGAACCTACCGTCGAGAGGGAAAGCGTAAGCCCCGAAGAAGCTCTGAAGACCATCAAGCGCCGGAAGTATCCAAAAGTTCTGCCGGACATCGAGAAGAGACGCTCTCTGCCAGTGCCTAATAGCTTATTTATTCCTAAGCAGTATGGGAACTCTTTGAAGGACTATAAGAACAACTCGCAGCCGACTTCGCCATCTGGACATCCGCCTCTGCCACCGCCGAGGATCTTTGGTACATCCAGAAGTCTTGATCTTGCCGAAGAGTCCGAGGTTCAGAATGAGAATGAGCCTATTACCACGAATCTTCACGTGGGTCCATTATTGAAGAGAGAAAATTCAACCAGAAATAATTCAGATCCAAGTATTATTGAGAAATTTGAATCTCCCGCCAATACCACTGGCTCTTACAGTACTCCATCCATAGACCGATACAGACTGACTGATAGTACCGCATCCGATGGAGTTTACTCAAGTTCAAAATGTTCTATTCATAGGCCGTACCTGTTCCCACAGAATGTTGTGGCGTCTGACACCAGTTTGAATCGATCCGACATTGTGGAAAGTCCCGTCAGCAATTCCAACTGGCACAAATCGAAAGACATGATATCTTCGACTGATCAAACCTCAATTCCTTCAGGTATTGATACCGGTATTAGTAATCCTGACTGGTACAGGCAAATTACAGAGGTTAGTAATGAAAATGAGAATTTCCAGTCGCCTGCGGCTCGTTCAATGCCTGCCATAACGGAGCCTCAAATTATGATGAGTTCCAGAGATTCAAGTACAGACAAAGTTTATCCTAGTTATGGAGGTTCGCAAAATTGGGACGGTAAAGGATCGGCCGAGCCAAAAATCGTTATCACACCGAGAGTGGGAAATCTTTTGGGACAGTCCGGACAAAATTTGAGTCAGATGGTCACGAATCTTACTACACGCAGAAATGTTGATCAAGAACCAAAAATAGTTATCACACCCAAACACGAGCTCTTGGACGGTGCGAAGATAATTCCACCAGAGCCAAAAATAGTGATAACGCCAAGAGTCGAACCGTGTTTGAATTTATCAAGCGTTCAGACACCATTGAATCATGTCGATAATGTCTGCGCGATAACAAGGGAGGAGCGCAAAGAGCCCAAGATAATAATAACACCGAAAGATCCAAAAACTGGATCTTCGTCGAATTTGAAACAGCCTAAGATAATAATAAAGCCAACGACCAATCCTTCCAAGTCTAGGGACAATAAGAATATTCCAAAAGTGTCGGCCATCCCGCCGCCAGAGTGTCAGAATTTTCAAAATAAAGAAAAGGACCAGGTGCTCGAGAGGGATCCGGCATACATAGAAAAACCTCCACTCAAGGAAAAACCAAAAGTTACTAGAATTCCGTCATTTTCAAAGAGGAAAGACGAATCTCAAGTTAAATCTGAAAAATCGACCAGTCCTGTATATGCGGAAAAAACGGAAATCATTCAGGTGATAAACGCGATACCAACCGATAAGGTGATCAACGTACCATTGATTCCAAATTTGGAAAATAAGTCAGGTATACCAACGCTATTGAAAAAAGATAGCGAAAAATCATCAAGCACTGATTCCTCGGCCAGTACAACAAACTCCAGTAACTCAAATACAGGAACAGTAAAGAGGAAGCCGACCAATAAGAAATAATTATAAAATAAAATTTTTATCAACGAGCCATTAACAAATAGAAACTCAAAATTAATTTATACATTTTTATCTTTCACCTGTATTAATCACGCCTAAAAATTTTTTTTCCTATTCAATACGTAATCATTAAATAGGCTTTGTACTTGATCTATAATAACACGTAAAGCGGTTAGTTACATTTTAACGAAAATTTTTATTATTTTTGGAATTATTAAAAAAAAACTATTCCAAAATCAATCCAAAAGATAGACACGCTTTACTTCAGTTAGGGATGCTAGTTGTAGCTTTTGGATGTCAATTATCGCTATAGAATCTTTATGTCCTATCAAGTCCAGCATCTACGTATTTATATTTATTTATCAGTATGTTATGCTAGTTTGATTCTTTTCTAAGTGTTCTGTTCTTGTACCGCGATCGAAATATATCATTTTCCTACTTTTACAGCAAATCATGACCTGTCATTGCTACCCAAGATTACCTACACGTGCTGCTATCAAGACAATGTAAAATTTTGTTTAACATTAATTTCATCCTGTACAAAAAATTATCTTCTCCTAAGCTTCCCTACTTTCAGTTAAGATTCGTTCCAGCCAATTACTATTATATGGTGTTTCCGTAAATAGAAATTTACTTAGCTTAACCCTTCATTAAATTCTCTTGATCCTGACTATAGTCACCCCAGATGAGTTTCTTGCGCTCTTCCACGAAATCCCTTCACGACAAGAAACTGTTAGTGTTTAGAGCAATTACTTCATCGGAGGGCTTGTTCGATGACGTCATCCACGAAGGACTTGATCCACCTGAAGTAATTATATCGGATCCGAAGTTACGAGGAAAATTTATAAATTTGATATGGACGTTGACGTTGACTGGTTAATGAGGTAAATTATCAAAGTTCAGTACAAAGTCAGTAAAGGGTTCATGTTTATTTTTGTACGTTATATTTAAAGATATAATAATTAGATCGATGCCATCTAAAACTTGATTAGCTAAAATTTAATAAAATTATTACAAGGTATCAGTGCACAACACTGCACTTTGAATTTCTGCACTAGTTACGTTCCTGTAGAATTAATGATATTCGCCCTCGAAAAACAAGAAAAAAAAAAATGAAATACATAAATATTTGCATCAATTGGAATTATTTTGATTTTTCAGAATAATAATACAGCTGAATAATAATGACTTGTACTGTTCAAAAGCAAATTGGCCAATGTAATGAACTGTAATTGTTGAAAAGCAAATTGGCCACGCGATAAACTTCCAAGAGAAAAGCCATTCGTCGAGGAAATATTGAAACAAAGGAATGGTAAAGAGATAGTGAATTTACGAGGTGTCTTAGAAATTAATTACTTATTTAATCGCTTGCGTACAGCGAGTTAAGTAACTGCACTTCCATGCAATATTGCATTCCTTCTTAATGCATCCGCTTACTCGGCATACACGACAACCGTAATTAATTCAACGAGTAAAAGCGATTCGTGTTTACGATTGGTTTCCTGCTAAAAACAGTAAATTACAATGTGAAACGTAAACAGAGATTTATCATTTTTAATTTACATTAATAAATTACGCCCAATTTTATCACGATTTCCTAATCAGACAAAATTATTACAATTTTCTATTTTATTTATTTCCATATACATATACATATATATACAGAACTATAACAAGAAACTGTATACATCCCAGCTTACCCAGAATATTCAAAGGACAACCCTGCATATGGAGTAACAAAAATTTCTTATTTAATCTAAGGCATCATGCCCATGCCCTGTTGCATATTCAACGTTTATCAAGTGACAAGTATTCGAATCCACTTTTAACCTAAAACCAATGACATTAATGGCAACTGTATATCCTTAGCACGAGACTGGTTAGACGCGATGACAATTCAGCTACCTCGAAAGTAAAATATTGACTCTGTGTGTTAGAGCAGTCTGGGATTTTACAAGTTACATAATTGGACAATTTATAAACTAATTGGATAATCTACGACAATACGGAAACAATCTAATTATTAATTCAAACACTAAAGCGTATATATGCATACGTAAATATAATACAAGACATATAGCACACTGTGCAATGTATAAATTGAACAACCACGTAATTACAGTCACTAGAAAAACCAGCAGTTCTTTTAGTTCAGCATCGTAGCCTGTAATATAAGTGCAAGAAATATCTGTTACGTGAGTTATTATAAGCGAGTGGTATTTTTGAAAAAAAAAAATATATATATATGCACATAGTGATCCACTAAAACAAATGTTATTCCCACGTAGGAACCAGCCGTCTTTTTCTAACTACTTCACGCTGCTTTCAGATCTTCTTGGTACCGTGAATACATTTTCGTGATTGCAAGTTTTATATTGAAAAAAAAAAGGCACGAGCTAATTAATTCCGCGAGCGTAAATAAGGCGGTTCTGGGTGAAAGGGCAGAAAAAGAGAGGAAGTAATAAACGCTAACCAAAAGTGGACTTGGTGCGGTGGGACGAGCGAGTGGAGATGAAAAAAAAGAAAGGGGGTGGAAAAAAAATACCAAACAGCACCACAGGTCGAGAGGTTCTCGCGATGCAGTAACTTTCAAGAGTTATCATTTCGCAGTGGCGTACTGTCATAACTTTTAACTTCGCCCTTTGTTCGCGGAACTTTATTATTAAGTAAAACAAAGTCTATAACTCATGCAGGGTGCCCCATGACGAGGGTGCAGAGAAGTAGGACGAGGGGAAAGTTCAGGTTGGTAGAGCAACCCTATTTGCTCTCCAGGCTGGCACTTATATTGCCATGAGAAAAATTCAATTGATTTTCCTCTTTGGTGACGCCACTGGCTGGGGAAATGAAGGTTCAGTCCTTTTCGCGTGACGTCACGCGAGCCAGTACAGTGCGTAAATCGATTTATGGAAAATACAGTAAAACTATTTGTTTGTTGTTTATTTATCTCTTCTCGCCCCCCCTCTCTCGCTCTCTATTCGGTACCCTTTCGCTTTTTGTCACTTTTTGAAAACTTTTTCGAGCGGCTAAATCAGTTGACGCGTCGATTTACCCAAAAAGTCAATGAACTCGTGACGATTATTTTGGTTGGAGGAAAAAAAAATTTTTTTCAACCCATATCAGCCATGCGTGTCCCCCATATGTTTTTCACTATTTTTTTTCCCCCCTTATACTCAGCCGTGCAATTTATACGCAAATTTTGCTATGCGGTCCTTAACGACACTTCAAAGCACTTCATAACCTTCGATGGTAAAATGCGCGAGCGCCTCTGGCTATCCGTGACAGGAATGTCCTCGAATCCACGTGATGCAACATTTTTCATCCGGCTGTCATTAAGCTCGATAAATTAATGCATTCGGACTTTTTGATCTTCTCGCGTCCTCAACGTATGTACAGTTACTAGCCGTATGCGAGTATGAAATAACCATAAACAATATGAAAAATAATTGAATACAAGTGAACTGGCGACGCTTATAGAGACCTTTATCGTACAAAATGCACAAATGGCGGTCCTCCATCAAGACCTGTCGTATAAACCAAGAGGCTCGTATATTTACATATATATTGAACGCATATCCCAGCGACGAGGATATCAAGATATTACATAGGTACTTAACATTTTTTTTCAAAATCGTCACCCGGTACACTCGATAATGAGTATACAAGTTTTTTTTTCAAAATATCAAAAATTAAATCCATATTTTTCCTCTGTCCGCGTCTTGCTTTTTTTTTTGATGTGACCCCCCCCCCCCCCCCCATCCCCCGCCCTCTGACCCCTTATATGAACCACAAAACTAACCGGATCTCCGTTATGACAATTTACGAAGAATCCAAAAATAAAATTAATTCCTCGCTACAGGCAACTTCAATCTCAGCGCCTCTCGACTATCGAAAAGGAATGAACATTTCAGGAAGGAAGGCAGGATTAAATTATGGAAGCAAGAAGCTGGAATATAGACCATTGTAAAAAGAGCTTTCGAAGCACGCCTCGTTTGACGGCCACGCACTACGGTTAGCGTTGTGTCAAAAAGTGAATAGTCTTTTCCGCGTATATACAATGTACAGGTCGATTCAGAAATAACCTGTGCAGTAGCTCATACGAGCATGTAAAATCTGTAGCACGTATCTCCAGACTGTCGAAGGATTCGATGGTGTCCAGTTATGTATGTACTATGTAGACACGTGCATTAAACCGACGATATATTGTCTTCTCATATATGACAAATGGTATGTGTATATATATATATATATATGAACTAGTACTATATAGACTATGTGTATATATGTATATATGTATAAGATACAGCAAGAAATGACCGTTACGAAAATATATTCCGGGTCGAAGATTTGCATTGGCAAACGGCCATTCGCCTTCGATTCGCTCTTCGGTTATCGCGTATCACGCGAGATTCGCCAATGCCATTTCATAGTAAGTACAGACACCATAAGTCCTTTACGGGTACGGAAATGTTCCACTCTATGGTTGGCGGTCGGGTTGAGGGTATTATTTTTTTTTCTTTTTAACCTTCGCCCCCTTTTTAACTCTACGATAACACACGTAACCAGTTCTTGCTTAAAGTCGTATAAGAAGTTTATCGTAGTTGCGTACCAAGTGGAAGATTAATATTAGCATTGCTTTGGTCGACTGTGAATTTTATCAAAGAAATAATAATTTAATGTGAATATTTAATCAATCATATTTTTTTTATAAAGGAACAACGATTGTGTTTAATTTGTGCTACTGTGACGCGGGGTCTTAGGACACTGTATATATTTATATAACTGATCCTTCGAAAATGGCTTATTTATGGTGGTTTTGATTGGCACGACTTTGTTTAATGATAATAAGCGATTTGTCTCACATTAGCCATTTGGAACGACCTGTAAATTCTGTTTGTAATTCACTACACAGTTTAGGAACAAACACAAAGCAGGCCTGCACGGAAGGCAGTTACTGGGTTAGGTCCTGCGGTCGGCAGCCGTTTGAAACCTATTGTCGACATAATTGCAAGACAGTACTGCTTGACAACGGGCAAGTGGATTACTGGATTATGGAGTTACGAGGTAACAGAAGGTGCCTTATGTTGTTGGCAACATATTAACGTACCGGGTTTCAAATTGCACAACCGTGAAAAGGAAACTGGCTGATTTTGCATTCTATGTGTTATCATACACCAGGCAATGCAAATAGGAACGGTTATCCTATACTCGGTGTAAACATATCGAACGCGTAGTATAATATACATATTACAATTTTATGAACTTGTGTTAGGATTACTATTTATGTTGCATTTCGTAGCCTTGCAGGATTTTGATTTCCATTTTTCAAACTTATATATATATATATATATTTAATGTATATTCGTGCCTGCCTTTTAATCCTTCCCGTGTTATTAAATTGATGCAAAATGTCACAAACGTCGTACGGGTTATGGACGAAAGTCAAGAGCCAAATGAAATCGAAAATTTTATCTGGGAATTTGCATCAAGGTTCTATTTGTGTATATTTGCAAAGTGGGTCTTCGTTAATACGTGAATTATCGCGGGTATGTTTATGACAAATAATAATAAATTTATTCCATTTTCTTTTATTATTCATCTAATCCAAACAGACCGATGTGTAATTATTTAAATGATTGAAATTCGATTAGATGTCTGATGCGATAGTGGATGGTGGCTGGAACGAAGTATTAATGAAATTCGTCATTAACGTTTTGATCGACATAATTTAATTCCGATATTATATTTTAGTCATTCGAATTGAATGCGCGGGTTTCGTTCAACGCTATGTATAAGTGTTCAGCTTGTTGAAGTATGCACAGACGAGACTGGAATAAAATTGATTGGACCGAATGAAAATTAATATTTCTCATGCGGGGATCATTTGATGATTTTAGACGGAGAATTAAATCATCAACTCGATGTCGATTTTGACGTAATGAATTTTCCTAAACAATTATCAAGTGTCTACTAGGTTAACATTCAAGACCCAAGGCAGCTCGGTACATTTGAGGAAGTAGCTATTGTTTGTAGAACAATGCTACCGACAGTTAGTGTACATTGTAGTGACTGTCCAAAGGTTCTACAGCATCCTCCAAACGTAACGAAAGCTCTAGATTAATTAGAAACTTCAATCTATAGCTATACAGCTGAGTAATGATATTATTGTACATTTATTTCTATTCTTTTCATACGAATTTACGTATGTGGATTTTACCTTCTTACTCAAGACTGCTATATGGGATATATAAAAAACTAGATAATAACAATATAGACTTTAAATTACGTCAAATTAAGTATAAACGTACTTCGTATGACATTTTTTTAAGTATGCTTTTATTTCCGTACCAGAGGCGCCATCTGGTATCGATTAGGCATACTTTCAAGCACTTCGACTTTGTAGCTTGAAAATCTATAATTACATTTTACCACTTCACAATACGCTTACCGGGGAAAAAAATCGATATTTCAATTAGACTGACTACCGAAAAATTTATTTAAATAATTGGAATACTGATACGATGAAATTAATAAAGATGTCGAATCAAGCAACTCCAAGATGTAAATTGGTATCCGGCTTGTTGAAGTTGGTAATGAGCATTTCGTAGGGAATATTATTGATAAATAAAAAAGCTCGGGTAAAGCTTGTTAGTTACGTGGGCGTTAGTCATGATATTTAGAAATTGTAAAACATCAACTCTCACGTTATTGCCAATATAATTAAATTTATTTCAATATATATATATATATAAAGTACTCGAAATGCTGTAATTGAATTCATGAATTGTATACAGTCTGGTAAAATTAATTAAATGAAATTGGATAAAATTGATTTTTCAATTTTTCTAATAATAAGGGAATTTTTGTATTTTTGAAAAATTTAACGGCGAGTCATTCGATATTTTGCACGAGACAACCAATATACTTATTTTCTTTTTTATTTTAGTATTTTTATTTCACCCTAGTCCAGCATCCTTTTTCACTCTTCCACGACATCTTTTGCACGACGACGACGTCGACGTCCCAAGAAGCTTTTCCTAATCCCGATGCTTCATTCTTAGCCAATCCGCGAGGGTAACATTTGCGCCCATGAAAAATCTGTCACGTTGAGGCTCAAGTTGCTAAGGAAAAAATAGAGGGATGTAGAGAGACGAACCAAATTCGCGGCAATGCTTACAGGCGGGATATATTACAGGGTAAAAAAATTAATTACATCCAAGGGGGCGAGGGGGGGGGGGGATCGGCTTGAAGGCTGATGAAAAACTTAATAAACGTCAGCCAGCCATCAAATGCAAGGGTGAATAGGGAACGTGGCCGGACTCTGCATTCTTTTATATTTTGTTTTTTTCACTTCCACTCTTCTCACCCCTCTCTCTCTTTCTCTTAAGAGATAAAAGCTCAGTTAAGACAAATTTCAGTCAGTCATTATACGCACATTTCACATTCCCACGATGACAATAGAAATTCAAGGTCCTGAAGCAGCGGGACGACCGTGATTTACAGGATGTGCCAAGTATCCTATTATTTTTTTTTTTCGCGTGATATGAATTTTATAATTACTAATTATATAGTCAGCAGGTGTCAATGATACCATAATGATTCTTGCTTTTGTTCTCTCAAAAGCAAAAATCGTGTATACATGTGCAACGACAAGACACAATTCCTGTGTAAATTTGTAAAGTACATGGATTCTTTACATATGTACAGAAATATCAATTAGGAATTCTGTAACTCAATGACGTACACGTAGAGAGCTATTAGACTCGGTACGTTCAAGGTGCAGCTTATAAAAGCTTTTATGACAGCTTTTAAAGCTTGCGGTATTCATGCTGGAACACTTGATTTATCAAGAATATCACACTTTGCATTGCATCTTGTACGATGCATTTTCGATTTATATTACTGAATTATCGAAACACTATGGAGTCGTGCGTGGGAAGTTTTTTTTTTATTATTGTTGTTTCTAATTTTTCTTGGAAAATATTGATTATATGCTAGTTTCATATGAGCTTTTCTTATTGGGCAATATTTGCGTTGTGCTAAATGCTTTCGCAGAACAGTCGATACCAACTCTGCTTTGGCTTGCAATTTGTATTTGCATTGTTGTCTGAAGAAAGTGGAGCACGTTTTAATAAACTGCTTTTTAACGTTAGCGCTTCTCGGTCTTTGCTTTCATTTGTTGATTGCCTGCTGACTGATAAGGATTTTAAAGACGACCAGTGGCATTAGCACATAATACAAAGTATGCAAATGCGTATTGTAATGCAAATGTTCGTGTCGGAATATAATTGTTTTTTGGTATAATTTCATAATTAAATTTCGAAAAGGAATGTTTGGAATTGTCTGAATTGAATAGAAACTTTTTCAATATAAAAATCTACCGAATCGCCATAACGTTACATCCAATTGACATTATTAATGATTCGTCGAGCTAATGGGAATTTTAATCGATCAATTTGTTTAGATCTCATAAGAGTTCATAATATCATATATATTATTCACAAACGATATTCCCCAATTCAATTTTCGAAAAATCGATTAAATATGTCATGAAGCCCTAATGACGTTTCTTGTATAATAATTAGTACCCTCTAAATACATACATATATAAATTACAAAAATTAGATGTATACATATTTAAAAATCCTCCTACGGCCAATTACGCAAAATTTTAAAAGCAATCGAAAATACAATTAATCAATAGATCAACATTTGCACCCTTCAGAATCCTCATTGATTGATAAACACCACAAATGTCAAGATTCATAGAAACTGACAGTCGATCCTGTCGATGACAGCTGAGAGCTTTCATAAAGAAAACGGAGCTTACTCAAAAGCACGTGTAGATGCATTAAATAAATCGTTGAACCAACATGGTCATTAAGCAAGCTCAGAGATCCAATACGTATAGAAAGATTAGGGAAAAATTGTCAAATAAAGAAATAACAGTATAGCTCGATTACCGTGTTCCAAACGAGAAGGCAAATAGGGGTAGCGAATTCACAAATAGAATGAATATATATGTATACGTATGTATAGTATAAATCGAAGCTGCAGGTATCTGCATTTGCAACGTATAGGGTAGCAGAGTGGTAGCTACTTAGATTGGAGATGCAAGACAGACTGTAAATGTACCGAACGAGATAAAGTCATGTACGTCCACAGACATGATACAGTCGATCTCCATAGTCGCAATGGAGCGAGGAACGAAGGTCGTTCAACAGAATAGGATTTTTTCCACAAAGCTGGGTAAGGGCTGTAAACGGGTTACCGTATAGGACGCCACTACCCGCAATCGAGTTGCACCCATCAAGTACAGTCCCTGGGACGTAGTCAGTTTTCCAACTACGTATATAAGAGGTTTGACTGTAATGAAATGTTAAATTTTACTACAGTGCATTTATTAGGAGTTCATGACTGACGTAACGCAAGATACGATTTCTATAGGATCGTAAACATGTAACGAGTGCAGTTTACAGAATAACGTGATACGTTATGGCAAATAGGAATGTACTGTACGTGGGTTGATAGATAGAAAATGGTGAAATTGCGAAATTGATATCCAGACGATGGCACTTGTTATCTTATTCGCCCGAGGAGAGGACAGCCTCTCGAAAGGACAGAACAGTGTGTACTGTAGCTTGGATGGTACTCTAGCCTATTATTCTTTTCTTAGGATCAACGTGCGGGGAGGGATTTGAAGCTGGCGTGGATATCGAAGGCACAGGATGAAGGGAGGCTGGAGAGAGCGAGAGGGAGAAGAGCCGATATGGATGAAATGAAAGGAGAAAGAACGAGGGACGAGTGTCTCTGCGTTACAAAATTAGTTGCGGATGAGAGCGTTGTAAATAAAGAACCTGGAGGGAATAAATAAATAAAAAAAAAAAAGAAAAGAAAAAAGAAAAGGAGTCCGGACGCGGAATGCTTATCTATAATGAAATCTTAGACAATATTTTCATCGCAGTGAAAGATGTCTTGTCGACGCTCCCGTTCTTCCTCTTTCTATTCTGAAAGTCCCTGTTGCCACGAACCATCCCCTAGTTTGGTCAGGTCGGCGGTTGGCGGTACCAAGTTGGGTAAAACTTCAGCTACTATCCCGTCCATTCGTTTCATCGCGTTGCGCAGTTTCTCGTTTTGTCTCATGAGCCAAATTGAATTTCGCGCCATGTTTTTCCCTCATTTTCTTCACTTTGAGCTGAAGTCGCTACCGGACGTTGTAACCAGCTCGCCAGACTTCTCTCTCTCTCTCTCTCTCTCTCTCTCTCTCTCTCTACCCCCTGAAGACGCAGGGACAGGGTGATTCGTCTTCCGTGGAGGATTATTGTCCTTCAGGATTGCCAACTCCCTGGGTGAAAGGAAACCACAGCAACCCGACCGCTAACTGGCACCTTCTTCGAGGTAGGATACACTCCACTCCTTACCACCTCGCGTAAGGGATGGTTCTGCAGTGACGTTGCCGTAGCCAAGACCCTAGACCAGTTCTCTACTCTCGTTAACCCTGTTGAGGATGTCTGGAGTCGCCACTTTTCATAGACCTCGGTGCAAGCTCATCATAAATATAAAAGGTCACCGACGGTGACAAAGACGTCTACGGGGTTGGGCTTTGAACATCTTTGACCAGGCTGGTTGGCGCGTGGTGTGACATTTCAGCCCCTTCGGAAACTATACTAACCCCTTGAGTCAAGGCTGGGTTTGAGAAAGAGTGAATTCCCGTGTTGGGTTCGTTAACATCTGTTACGCGTCAACGTTGACCTACGCAAGTCAGCTTTGTAGGACCCTGTAATTATTTTTGGATATAATAAATGCTGATTTATGTACATGTCATTTTGGGGATGAAACGGAGAGACGAAATTATAGGAACTCATTACTATGTATGAATTTAATAAGATAATTGTACAAAAAAATTTTATTATACCGTTAATTAAAATTCATATCAAAATTAATAACACTCTATTATGTCTCTACTGAGGTTTTGCTTCATTATAGTGCTGAGATTTAATAATTGCTGGGTACAAAATAAATATTTAATAATTTAATGTTATCTGTCTTTCTTTTTTACAAGATACCTTCGCTTCGCAAGAAAAGCTGTGTCTACGAATGTTACGGGGTAAGAAGAAGTCACGACGTGAGTCAAGCCAGAAACTGTACAGGAAGTAACTATCGGGCGGAGAATACCCTTCGGTATGTTCGTTTCGTATCGCTTCGCTCAATTACACAAAAGCACTTTGCTAGACAACACAGATTTCTCCAGTTCCGTTATCTGGATCAGAATCAAAGTTACCGAGGGGTTAACGTAAGAGTCAGGGGGAATGCGGGGGAGGGGGGGGGGGGAGGGAGGGACTTTGATATTCGGATTTAAGTAAAAGCCAAAGTAAGTGACAGACCAATCAATACAAAATTTAGACAATCAATCAGCAATTTTAAACAAACGTCTACGTAGGTACTATAAAGATTGACATAATTAAAGAACTTTTTTAATCATTTAATCGATTTTTATCTGATGAAAGATATTGTCTGTTTCACAGATTTATCTCGTTTCTCAGTTTTCTCCTGATGTCCCAGGAAAGTTCTTGAGCCTATCTGGATTACAGCTTCCGGTTGGTGTCGCGGGGTAATAGTGGAATATTTGTATCACGTAAAGATTGAAAATATTGAAAAATTTTAAGTGTAAGCTTTTATCGAGCTACAGTGAGCTTTATTCGCAAGCTCCGGAGTCTCTATGTAAGTGTGTGTCCTATATGTCTGTCTCGTTTAGCTCGTTTCGGGTCGCCGAGTTAGAAACGGATGTAAAGCTCTTTTGGGAAAGACCAGTGAATTTCGCAGTTTTCCCAAGAGGAAGTTATTAGAAGCTTTCGGTTAAGAAAAGAAGTAAAAAGAAAGACAAGCGAAACGAAGTCGACGTAAAAAGTTTTGCGATTTCATGCAATCGAAAATATCGGTCGGGCCACTGATATCTAAATACTCGCTTACGTGACTACTTGTACACCAGACCGACTACTTGCTGTATACTGGCCCAATGTCCGACTTGAGTTGTACTTGACTCGCCCCGCCTTGCTGTCGCTGGTGCGCCGGCTCTTTCTGTAAAACTTTTTACGGGAAAAAGGACGTCGGAAAATCAAACTTACGCCGCGGCTCTCGTGCAGCTTCTATGTGACACGGAAACTCTTCGGCACCGCGACGAACTTCGTCAAGATGTCGCTAGGTAGAATTTTATGTTTCTTTCGAAACGTGGCTTCGAGTTTTGCGAAATATATTCGTATCCGAAAAGCCTCGTTGCATTTGCATTATCGATCTCGGGTTGTAAAAGTTGCTCACGGATTTATCGTATTTATTTAATTCAAAAGTAATTTACATAATATTTAGTTTCAATAAAGAGCTTCGTGATTGGACGATTTGCTTCCACCGAACACGCACCACGAAACTATCTGTTTTACCGACCGATCTATTTCTGTTTTATCTACAGTCGTTAATCAATATCGATTTCTGACTGTGCATCAACTGTACACCGAAAAACTATGCGTGGAAAATTGTACACCAATAGGCCCAATTAGGCTCTCGTTAGGCGTTATTGGGGCATCCGTATTAACTTATTGGGTCCTGTTAATGCCTAACTGGGCCCTAGTCGATATAGGTGTCCTGAAGAGGCCCAAAGAGAGTCTGGTTAGGCATTAACAGGATAAGCCTCAATAAATTAATATCGATGCTCCGATGAAGCCTAAATAGGGCTTAATTAGACTTTATCAGGGAAAACCATAATAAATTAATAGTCCGTCAACTAAAAACTTATTATTAACTTACGAAAAGTATAATTACGTAATTTACTTATTATTAAAATCGATTTCCAAATAGATAAGGTTACTTAGGCTTTTCTTCTCAGTATGAAACCTTTTGAGCTTTTGTATCATTGTCATAGATACAAGTCCCTAGGGAGAACAAAAGTCACTAAAGGGTCCTTCCGTTGGCAGAACTGAATCGATAGCGGCTGTCCTTTTCTTCGCGCGTCCTGACGAGCTTGCGCACGCATTTCACTGAAACTCGGGCTTTGCAGACATTCCAGCATTCGGGCCGTATTACACTAGCGACAGGGTGCATCAACGAAGGATCACTTTATAACGCGATAGATATTCCTGAATATTATATACGCGTCGTCGTTCCTATGAAAACTACGGTTGAGCTTCATTTTCCCCTCTAACCTCTAAATCTGAAATTTTGACATTTGTTCGTTTTCTCTATCTCATCTGTAGTTTCATTAGTTAAACTTGCTTTTAGTTAATGAAAGAGATACCATCAACCTGAAAAGTCCAAATACACTGAAATTTAACAGTATTCCTGAAAGAGTGTCAACGAAATACGGTTATTTTTCAAAATCTTTAAAGTCAGAGATCTAGATAGATATCTCATTGAAAAAAAAAAAAAAAAAAAAACGTACGTCATATCATACGAAAGATTAACTCTTTGCGGTCGTATTTACCTCAGACGTGATTATTTTGGTGGCTGCAAGTAGAGCGCTAAGGGTAAAAAAATTTAATTAACAGAAACATATAAGCATTAGTACCCTTAGGAAAATCCACAATTGGCAAAACACCATTTCAAATTGTAAATTAAGCTAATGGTAGGTACGGCCTGGAGAAGTTTGCAACGCGAAACTAACGATTCTGTAAATCCCGTCTAGGCCAATATCCATTCCTTAATCCAAAGTAGAAAACTCCTAACCATAAACGTCGAGCTTTTTGATTCTATCCATTATCATTCCACGAGTAAAAAGCTCTCAGCATCCCAGGATCCAAGACGGTCTGGGTACGCGCAAGTGTAACCCGGAGAATCGACCGGAGGACAAGGGAGAGTGGAGTCTCTCCCCTTTCGGTCGGCGAGAGCTTGCGGAGCTTTTCATTCCCGTATCGCAGTTCGTCACGCGAACGTCGAGACGCGAGCTTCGAATTGGTGCGTGCAGTGAATCTCGGTTAGCCAAATGCAAGTAGCGTTTAGCGAAATGGCGCGTACCGGCGTGAAAAACATTTATGATTAAGTTCCGATTATTAAGATTGAACGAAAAAAAAAAAAACGAAAAGTCGAAAAATGAAATAAAAAAAATTGTCACGTCAAACTGTCGCGAAAGAATTACGTCGACGTAAAAGCGACGCGCGTGACCTGAAAAAAGAAAATGCTTGCAAAATAGCGACAAAAAAAAGTGAAACAGAAAGAAAATCCAAGTGAAAAAGTAAAAAGCTTCAGAGACACGGATTGTGCGCGAGTGTTAAAAAGTCCGAAAGCTCGACTCTACCGAGGAATGTTCCAAGCCGGTGAACGCTTTCATGTGAACTAAGTCACGAAAATTGAGTAAGCTCGTCCAGAGCTTTTCAACTGTATGATCCGTAGGCCAAGTTGATTTTACCAAGCGAACATCCAGGGTGAATGTTCACGAGCAGGAATATATTACCGCAACGATAAGATAACGTGAACGTCTTGTCGTTCCAGACATTTTTTATCTTACACTCATCGAAGGTGCATTCGTGACTCGATCCCATAAGTACCGACTGGATGACACCCACCAATTAATATCCATCGTACACAAACGACTCTTCGTATAAATTGCACGTGTGATATAATTTCTCGTAACCCGTTAACGACGTACCCGACGCTTTTCTCACGTGGTGAAACTTGAGTGACAACGAAATTATCAATGACCATTTTCATCAAAAGGATCCACTGAAAGTTTGAACGTTGATTGTCCTGCGTATCTTTCGCGAATTAAAAATCTTACGAATTTTCGAGCGTTCACAAATCCCACCAGCCACATATGATCGTAAGACCAAAAATTTACTCATATCCGTATACACTAATATACGTGGATCGAGTATGCAGATAAAAGTGAAACGGTTGAAAGGAATACGTGAAAACTGGTGCAATTTTTTTTTTCAAGGTCATGCAAGTCCTGTAAGAAATCATTAACAGTTTACGTTTAAATCATCGCACGACTGGACAAGTGTACATGAGAATCGTTTAACCATCGTTACATCGGTATTAAACAAAATTTTAGTGAATTTCATAATTGGATAATTGGTCCCTTTTTTTGGGTTCCACCGAGTGTGACGACCGTTACCAATTTTCAGTGACCAATATTGATATCGTGAAATAAATACATATTCCATGATAAAAATGATTGTCCATCGATTGTACACATGTGCGAATATTGTTTATTCCAAGTACACAAAAAAATCATATTGTGCAGTTATATAAAAAAAAAAATAAAATAAAATAAAATAATAATAATGAAATGTGCAGCACTATACGCGGAGACCTGCCCAACTACAATGGTAAGTCTCCCAGATTGGGTCAAGTTCCTGCTTTACATTACCAATCCAACCCAACCCTAACCTAACCTAACCGAACCAAACAATTCTCCACAGGGTATTGCTTATATTCCAATTGACGCAATAATCCCAGCCAGTAGTATATTTCTGGTAAATTTTTCATGTCCCCGTACGTGAGTTACTTCCACATATGCGATTGCGTCGATTTATAGTGACTAGGTCGAAAGAAAATGGCGTTGCTGAATTTATTGCACAGTTATGCTTAATGTAACGAGGTCACTGACGTAGACCGATCGGACATTTAAAAAAAAAAAACCATAAGAAATTTTTCGCTTCTCATCTTTTTTTTTTGTACCCCCATTAATTTACATAATAGATGCTAGAAACTGTCTGAGGCACACAGTGTCGCTTCATGGAGACAGAGACTCTTGGCCTTAATGCTAGAAGATAGGATTCATCGTAAAATCTTTTCGTCCCCAGCTCGATCTATACATCATTTCCAGTACTTTGTTCCTCGTTAAGAAAATCGTATACGTTGTAAACTTTTTACGTGGTCCTACGCCACTGCCAAAGTGTAGCCAATTACCGTCCTCTCGCTTGGAAAAGTATTTCAAAGCTTTCACGGAAGTGCCTCAAACTTTTGTTTCAACTGCGAGTTATTCTAATTATTTTCATACTTTTCTCAACCACTAAGCAGGATATAGCTACATAGGATACAACAAAATATATATATATATATATATACACACACACATATACACGCGCCTACTTCCACGCATATGTATACTATACTTTATGTCTATATATCAAAACTGCATATTTCTGACTAAGATATTTCCACTTTAGCAACTCTACTTTTCTGGTTGCTCCATGCTGTCTCATTTGCACTATTCACAATACATCCAAAAAATACTTTACAAGCATCACCGTGTCCTAATACGTAATACTTGTTTGTATTACGAATATAAAATTATTAAATTAAACGCGGAGATTCCGTTATTGAAAAAAAAAAACACTTATAGGCAAATTCGTCCAATATACGAAATCGATCGACGTCTTCGCGACGATGTAAGAGTAAAACGTAGGTGACTTCTAAGGAATCAACATTTTCCACGATATAAAGGCAAGATTGCGTCAGCGAGCTGTCGCACTGTCACTCAGCGTAAAACGAATCGCGAGGTTTCATGTAAACCTTCCTCATTGAATTTTCGTTTCCATTGAATAACGTTGACATTGTTATCCAATAATAACGTGTCTTTGTTTCGATCGAGTCTATTTTATGTCCGATAAAAGTTTCCTCCAGCCAATTACAGGAGCGTTTTACTCGATGACGGCGTGACCGGAAACCGAATGAGGTATCCACTTGTTCAAGGCGGGAATTTCAAACGCGTCAATAGGACATCAGGTAAACCTGTAAGAGTCGACTAGTCACGGCAATTTATTCGATGGACACTTTTCGCGAATGGCAAATCCTTGAACACAGATAACGATAAGGTATCAAGCTATTAATTATAATCGCGGTTTAAATTTGTCAAATATCGTCGATATAATTTATACGTAAATTCCGAGCACAGGTTTCGTATGCGAAAATCTATAATACCCTCGGCGACACCGTTGCTATTGCTATCGTTAATGTTGCCACAGCATGCGAAAGTTACGCGAATTAAACAAGCTGCCAAGTAGATTAGAACTTTGCCGATATTGAATTCGCGCGTTTTATCGTGGTGTAAAGAGATTCTAATGTTTTATACTTATAACAAGATTTTACAAAGCGTCAATGACTTGCTGAAGAAATTTCAAAGAATCCACGTACTGGTTGAGTTTGACATCGGCTCACGTCAATCCGTATAAATATCATAAACCAATACAATACACCGTAAAATCAAAATACCAAAGGCAAACAAAGTGGATTTACTTTTTTAGGAGTTTCCAAAAAGTTTCAAAAGTGACAGAGCGATATGCAATTCCATAACGATCCAAGACAAGTTCATGTCCGAAATAACACCCGGGGTGGGGAGGGGGGGGGGGGGATACAGACTACAAAATTGGACTTTGAAAATCGCCATTGAATACAGAAAGAAATATTCTTATTTGCAAAGTGGATATAGATAATATATAATATACAATATATATATATACACGTATATATATATATATGGTAGCTATGCCAAGCCTAAACTTTGACCCGAATATTTAAATTTTCTACATCCTATCTAAGGGATTAGCTTGAGGATAGTCGAGAGTACAAATCGATATGGGAGTATCGTATAAGACTCGCAAGAGTGCCAGTTGACGAAGGGGAACAAGGACGGAATTTCAAATGCGCAGCTTTCCCATCTACGAGAACGTCCGGATCACGAGACAGATTCGCGTTTCAAACAAACTACGATGGAAGCAATATGCATTTCATAATATCCGGTAGGACGGGGCACCGCGAGCGAGAGGATAAAGTTGGCTGAACTATGATTATGGCAGAAGAAGACGGGCTTCGGGACGAGGCGAACGGTAAAGGGATGAAGTAACGGGACGGATGCAGGGCGTCTATCTCTGCCGTGGAAACACCATCGAACGAAGGCTTCTTACTTTAACCAAGAAGTCAGAATGCATTTCATCAAAACTTGCTGCTCCCGAGTCACGAGTCACCGCAGCCGCCATTCACTTCACTGTTGCGAATGGGAACTTCAATTCTGAAGGCTTCCATAACTCGACGCGCCCGGATGTGTCCTCAGACCGAAAGTTTAATCGTAAATACAGACATCCGGTACGGAGCAATGTTGCTATCATTCGCTGTTATCTATTTCGAGATACAGATACACGTCTGATCCTTTGACGCGTCCGAGTATTTGTTGCTGCGTGGCAATCGAAGCCGATCGGTTCATCCAATTGAGATGCGCTAATTAGATCTGATGGCTCTGACGTAATAACTTGAATAAAACAGCCCAGGACCACGTTGGATCATTGCACTGATAAGACTTGACCGAGTGACAGATATATATCGAGAGGTCTGATAGGGCCAAATCCACGCGGTCATTCCGGACTATTGGCATCGTCTGAAGTTGACGTATCTATTTGATTCCTATCGATTCGTATGAGAGATTTATTTTCGGTCGGTAAAACAGTTCTGAACAAATCCTATACCTTTGACATGGGTAAGAGTAAAGTTTGTTCGGCGCTAACAGGAACTTTTGGTCAGATTGAAAATTGCGAATTATGAATCTGACAAAGAAATGAATTTTATTATTATTTTTTTTCGCGATTATTATTTCGTTCATTACTCGCGTCTCATACCCTGCACTATTCTTTAATTAATGTTCGTTTACTTCACAGGTCCGAGTTTAAGGCAAAATTCTCCACGCATTGCGAATACAGTTTTGCGAGTGCACACGGTTTCGGCCAAGTACGGAAAGTTATCGGCGCGAATAAAGCTGGTTGAAATCTTAACAGCAATTAAAATGCAAATGCAAGAAGGACTTAACGAGGATGTAAGGAAAACAGTGATTCCACTGTGGTGGTTGGAGGCTCGAGAATGTTCTCTGCGTGTCCTGGGTATAGCTCGGAGAGGGAGTTTAGGGTTGCTAACATGAGCAGTAATAAAGAAGGGGTAGATACAGTAGTTGGTATAATAGTAACGGTGGTAGACAATTATTTTGGCAGCATTATTTCCGAGTCTCGACAAATGAACGTTCCGACTGCGACTGGAAGGATAGTAGCAGCCCCGCGATGGTCCCTGTCAAATAAGTTGAAAGCTTTATGAAAATGAAGCGACATCGTGAAACGTGTATGTGACTTAATCGAAAGACAAAGAAAATTTCAAAAAGACCCAAATGGTCCAAAAGCCAGTACACATTATTCTGAGGACTAATTATTGAAATTGATTGTGACTAAAATGTGTAAGATATCAGCGCACTAGTATGAATCTTAGGTATAAAAAAAAAAAACGGTCCGACAAGGATATTTGGATTTTTTGTATAACCGAATAATTCTTTAGGGATTTCTCACGTTTTTTTTTTATATCGTAAAAAAATACATAGTTGAAAATATTATTCGCGAATTCGTCCTGTGACTGCTCCTGAATTTTAATTCCTGAGCCTATTGCCTGCGTCGCGTACAATTTCCACCACTAGAACTTACCACGAGCAACGTACATATACCTCGAGGAAAATTAAACGTTCAAAGAGGCGGATTTCTACGACGCGAATTTCCTCACTGTATATGGGAAACCCACAAGCGTTTACGTTAATATAATTCCTTACCGAAGTATGTATTTCAGGCTGTTGCAGCGAGTCATGCACATTTTGCACTACGGAGACTGAATTATATTAATTGGAGGACGACGCACAATGGGATCCCATCTATTTGAAACTGTGTCCACAAAATGTGAATCCCTGTACGGAGCACGGAAACTCGGTAATGTTTCTCCCGTAATACATCGTAACTTATATATGGCTTCTTCCGTAATTCAAAAACAAGTGTGCTTCAAAGGCTGTTAAATTACGGCTTATTAAATTTCGCTAAATCTTGTTAAACAATCAAAATAAAATTTTCACTACCCACCCGAATTTCAAGTAATTGCAAAAATCGATATAAAACTTTCATATTAAATCGACGAAAATTTTCAATGTGACGTTTCTCAATGTATCTACGATATATGCAACAATTGGCCGAATGCTTAAAGTCACGGTTGGATTTCGCTTTGAGAAGCTACGCGTGTATAACCGCACAATGGTATCTTGCAAGCATAAAATAATGCTCCCACGAAATTTCTCTAGTGGCGAAGCAATTTACTCTGGCGAAACTACGAAATAAGCTCGAGAGTATAAGAAAGTTTTTCTATAAATCAAACGGGCCCGCATAAAAGACTTCGCCGAAAGAAAACAGGCATTCGTTCGTTCGCCACGAGACGAGGGGAATGCTGGGAACAAGATGGATCCAAAGGGCCAAGGATGGACTAGATTTCGCGAACATGAACATTTAGCAAGCACTTCAGTGTCGCGATTCTTTCCGGTAGTGATTAATGCGTTAAATGCAAATTCATTTGTCATTCGCATACATTTTTCTCTTTAACCCTTTAGTGCACCGCATTTTTGCGACAAGCAGGTCAAAGGTAGGGGTACACGATTAACTATGATAACTGATCATCTTGACACTCATTTAATAAGACTTAACGAGTGCCCTCTGTTACGGTCATACTTTGATAGGATCCGACGAAATATTTTCCACGACCTTTAACCTTTGATACACATCGAACGATCGTGACGGAAGTAATCATTGTATCAATGGCCGATGCAATTTCGTGGCCAGCCAGTAGGTGCGATTGGATTTTCGCCAAAATCGAGTAAATATATCACCTCGGTGCCGAAGAAGGCTGAATCGACCCGCGAAAGGATTAGAAAAATGTCCTCATCGACGTTCTTAAACTTCGAGCTTTATTATACAGCCTGGTACAAAGTATCGATACGAAAGCTCCATGAAACAGCGATAGGTACACTCGATACTGGACCCAAAGTTTAAACCTGGCATAAACCTCGAAACCAAAAAAGAAAAGTATAAAGTAACGAAGTGTGAAGTGTCAGCGTAGAAGTAAATAAAAAAAAAAAAAACGGATACTCAAGTATCAAACCAACTTTCTCAAGTGCTTCAATTTTTCATAAAACTGTCGTAAAGTTCGCTTGACCGTAAACGAACGTCGGATATAAGGGCGTGTAATTTTTTTTACCCCCTCCACGAACCTCGTGCAACGAATTTCCAAACTTTTTTTTTCACCCTATACCGACTTTGTTTGGTCTCTTCGAAATTTTGCATTTTTCTTTTTCGTCTTTGTAACTGATCTTTCGGGAAAGTTACCGAAAGAGATGATAATCCCGCTTCATTCGAAAGACGAATACATGTATATAGCTACGTGCGCGCATTTACTATAGAAAGTGTACAGTTTGTATACATATGTGTGCGCGTAAGCGTTTGTACAAGTCCTGGTATACATAAATTTTTCATCGCTCGTTTTAACGAGCATACCAACTGCCTTCATCGCACATATACATTACGTATATAAAAACCTAAAAATGTCCTCCATGCTGAAATAAAATCCTTTGTTTTTTTTTTCCACGCAAACAGTAGAGCTTTGACCCCCTCCCCCCCCCCCCCTACCCCGCCAACCCCCACAAAAAAAAACAACGTCGTCTACATGTTCCGTCTGGCTGCGTTTATCATTTACGCACTTCCAGTCGGACGGAAGAAACGCGAAACCGATAATAATCGACGAGAGAACGGAAGCTTTCCTGTGCCTTTATTCTGTGCATACGCGAAGCTCTACATGCAGGATATAGACTTGCAGTACATAAAGTTCAGTAAACTATATACGTATAGTATAGAAGCAGCTAAAGTACCAGCGAATACCGAATATTACCTGAGGTTAGAAGAGGTCGATAGCCTATGAAAGAAACTCTAGGAGAACAAAAGTTACATCCGAATGGTTTCCGCAGGATCCTAATACCGTCGAGATTAATGTCCCGCAGTAAAGCCTGGCAAGTTGGTCGGGCGGTCAGCATCAAAGGAAAGAAGACGATAGCTTTATAAGCCAAGTTCTTATCAAGCCGATTCTTGGTACATATCTCAAAGTGTTCACCGGCACTTTGAGCTTCCCTGTTGATATCCATGCGAAGATAAGTATTTTATGAGACTGAAAAAAAAATAAACTTAAAAAAAAAGAGTTTCGCCAAGTGATAAACGGTATCACTTTTAACGCAAGTTAAACTTTGAAGTTGTACATAAAAATTTATATGCTCGTCTTTCCTGTATACGTTGAGTATATATAAAAAAAAAAAAAAAAAAAAAAACTGAAGAAGCACGTGAACAAACGAAATTCTCTTTGACAGTCGCGCGAACGAGATATTCCACCAGGTACAATAGTCCCTTTCGCTACGATGCCGGAGTCGAAAATTCGAACGGTGAAAAAAGAATCGTTACGCGGATTCGCAATACATAAAGATTCTTTCAGTAGCGCGCGAATCTGTCGCAATTATAAGCGAATGATTTTCAAATTTTTTTTTAGTCTCGAACTAATTTTCCTAAGAGATGCAGAAGAAGCGAATGAATGTGCCCATTTACTTCGGTATGGTAGTACAGTTCCTTCAGCCGTTGTCGTAGGAAATTTCGTCAGACAGCCCATTTACCAAACTTTGCCAAGTTCACAAGAGCCAGTTCTGTTCCCATGGATATCTATAGTGAATGACGTCACCGGTAACCAACCTACCCACCTATCACGATACGTGGGTGTGCGCGAGACGCCTACAGGCGTCGCGTCCCTTTCTAGCTAGTGGAACGTATTGTCCCGAACGAACGTAGTTCGTGAAATGTGAAAGCTCGGGGCTCCTGAGCATCGGGTGGAGACGTAGGTCAGTTCCGTACGCCGGTAAAGACCTTCCTGGATGTCGAACAATCTCGAAACCAGAGACAATTGAAACCGTGCGGTGACCTATCGAAATAGTAATGGCTGCCGGGGAAGTTCCGGTATGTTCATGGTTGCCACTGTTGCTCGTTCTGATATTGTTCCCGAAGTTTACCTTTTCCTCGACCGTATATCCCGGCCTTTAGGGACGCTCGAAGGAGCATTTGTTCACCAATGGGACATGTTTAACGGACATTGTTATATATATGTTTAAGATCAATAATAAGTTTTGGGTACAATGAACGAGAGGAACAAGTATCATTTTATAAGTGATTGTGGACATGAATACTATGCGATAAGGATTTATTGGCTTTTCCGGTGATTTTGATACCTTTTGTACTTATGGATTTAATATTCTTATTTCACGGACTTTTTATAACGTACCGTGATAAAATCGATGTAACGAGCGTTATAATGATTTACGTGCGGGCGAACGATGCCCGCCAGGAATTTCAACTGAGATTTTCATTGATTACCTTATGTAAGTGATTATGGACTAATTTTCTGCAGTCGAAATTTAACGCATGGATATTTTACAAAATCGTTATCACGCGCGAATACTACTTGGTTTAATATAAGAGGTAATCGCGCCGATAGAAATTCCGTTATTGTTAATCCGCAAGCCAGGCGGGCGCCAGCCAATTCTTGTATCACCGGGAATTGACGAGCCGGTATGAACTGGGAGTTGGGGTGGAACAGGCCCAACTCCACC
>JARQSV010000355.1:973307-1016786 GCA_030142285.1 Calameuta idolon | reverse complement strand
CACGTCGCGAGTATTAATACTTAAGTTATACACGGTTTGGAAATACCAGTCAGGTAGGAAAGGATTTTTAGTAACGATGCTCGTGTAATATATTTAGAGTAAGGTGGTATGGTAAAATTTATAAAAATTTTGTGTAAAGTATCTTGTTTTATATTTTTTATTAATTATTGCATACGGATACGTTAATTTAATAAAATACTCGTACACTTCGACGACGCTGTGATAAGACTTGATAACCTTACGGAATCTAACATCACGCAAGCTTCATCACATCGAAGAAAAGTATCAGCTATCCCGTATCATGTATTTTGTCAAGATAAACCGCTATCTGTAAGGGTTGGAGGCAGTCGAATGTGAGCTGAGGGGTTGTTCGAAAAAAAGGAGAGCGGGGAGTGAGATTTTAGATGGATCAACCACGTTTAATTAACCACAGACCATATAATTTCCTAAATCGAGTAACGAGGGGTGGTTCTCATGTAAGAGGGGAAAAAGCGAAATGGAAAAAAAATGTCACTAAGAGATTCTCGTCGCGAGGGAGAATCGTTGAATAAATTTCCTTTTTATACGTAAAAAAAAAAATTGCCCATAATCTAATTACAATCTATAATTTTACAACTTCAATTAGTCGTATTCGATTACTGTGTTTCTCAGTTCAATTTCGACATTTCTTTTTTATGATCCTCGTGCAATACTTTTATTTTAAAAAAAAACTTGCTGATTTTTTTCTTTTCTTTTGTAAAGGTACACAGCGTGGCGTGTCGTATTTCATACTTTTGTTCGTGCTCTAGAATATGGGAAAATTGCGTAATCCGTGAAATTAAATAAAAAATATAATTCAGTGAAACATTTCGTAATGTGGATTTCGAAGGAATTATGAATTTTTGTTAGGAACAAAAGAACGTCTATAAATACTCGGGGTAAAAATACATAATTGTATGCGGGATATAGATTTATTTTATTATATTTTTTTTTTTTAATATAATTTACAATATTGATTTTCACCATTAAAGTGAAGCATAACGATACTTATGTGATATTCCAGCATACCGTAATGTTGTTCTATGGGAAATAACTAAAATATGCAATTAAATACTTAATATGTAAATCCCTATGGTGAAATCTCACCACTGCGTGGAACGTGAACGTTTGACCATAATATTATGGCAACATAAAGTACAATTACGCCCCGAGGTAGTTTACGTCCAGTTGAATATAAATTATTTGCAATTTGCAAACCGCCATTGAAAAGGTGGTTTACGCTGCTTAATGTTTTCTTTGCTGAGAATTATTTCCCAATGATTTCAAACCCTTGCAGGACTTTTTGAATAACTTCACGAACTTGCTTCTGTCATAAGGAATCGTAATATTAGATAGCTCAATAATAAAATACCTGATTTTATCATACATACCCAACATACGGGATAATTTCGCAAAATTTTACAAATCATTTTATTTCTTCCTTCTTCACGTTCGCAAACTCTCCCGCAGTCTCTTGGCTTCTTGTTTCGCAACGAACTTCCAACAATTTTCATTGCAAGAGGCTCAAACTTATTTACGTGTATATAAACTTGTACGTGTAAGTACATATTACATATAGCATTATATACTTATAAGGTGTTTCCCATAGGAAGTAAAACATCTTTTTCAAATATTTATTATATAAATGAACATAAAAGCTGACAGCTTTATCCGTCTTCAGGACCCAGAAATACTTTCGTGTAATCAATAATTCACGCACGAGGTACGAACATATTTATTTATTCATAATTCATGTAGGCATGCTTTTCCCTTTACTTTAGTAGCCAGTAAAAGCGTTGAGCCCGTAATTTTGATTACATATTAAACTAGCTTAAACTACCCAGCGTTGCCCGAGATTCTTATATGTAGAATATATAAAAATCAAATAACAACAATCAGGGTTAGACAGTGGGGCGTACAGATTCTACGGCAGCTTATATTATTCCCAGGGTACCATACGATTTTTTTTCGAATATTTTGCCTATGAAATATCTAGCCAACATAAACCCGAAAAATAATACGAAAGATATACTTTACGTAGTAAGGATATAAAACTGTACCAGAGTTACTCAAAATTTGTTCAAGCATACTTCGCGTTACTCGAAACAAACTTTTTGAAAGTCGATAGCAACAGCTGTTTATCACGCGTCTCATCAAACTAAACGACGAGCATGATATTTTTATGTGAGAAATTCGAGAATTATCAAATAAACTGGTATACGTAACGCATCTCCCAATGTAAATGTATATATGAGCAGGCATTGAAACTGCTAAAAAATATATGAATTAAAAATACAGTATTCGAAAGTTTTTTTGTTATTTAAAAATGTAAAAAAAAACTGAAAATATATTAATATCAGGAATACGATAACGAGGTGCTATGAAAAATGAATTTTTCACCAAAAATAATGTTCATGTCAATAACTGCGCCTTTATCGCATTAAGGATAATCATAATTCTCTCATTGGTGCTGGCTGGGCTTTCTGAAGGCTGAATTTTCGAGATGAGCTTTCGAGCTTGCAAATTATGTATTGGCCAACTCTAATAAGACCGATCTACTCTGATTACATTATTATACGCTCTCTGGTTTCATCCGCTCAATCCGACGCTCGTAAGGCCCCATCTATGTACTGGGTATATGGACAACTAATTTCTGAATGATCCATGGATATAATGTTAACGGATTAAAACGTTCTGGGCTTTAATCGGCTTATCTTATCAGACAATAATTTACGGTACGTTATACTCCTATCGTTAACCGGTTTGTCAGATTCATTTATAAGACAAATAAGCCTCGGTCTGTATGGTCAATAAGATTTTTTATTTAATTTTTTTTTCACTTCATTACATACATTCATATGTATATGATTGCTCGTACGTGTTCCGAAATTCATAGATCATTAGCAAAATGACTTTTGGATCCCACAGATCCAAATTATAGAAGCGTGAGGAAAATTCTAATAGGAATACACACACACACACACACACAGTGATAGAGGTATAAAATAAGGGATGACCAGCAGTTGAATTTCAGTCTTTTCAATGAGCGACGCGATTTTCTCTCACCGGGAGTCGCGTAACGCGTCCGGCGATTAGTTCGATGGGAATGTAAAGTCACACGTAGAATTTTCTCTACGGGATTTGTAGAGCATGGAATTTCGCAGGCGTCCCGTTGTCGCGACGCCTCGCTAGATCATCACGCTTCCTCTCTCTCGCTCACACTCGCCACTCGTTAACTGACTGACTCTCTCGCTCTCAGTCTCTCCACTTCTCTTCTTGCGAAAACCTCGCGAGAGAGAAAGGGAGCGGGTTAATTTGACCTCTCAGCAAAAACTTAATTAAATTTTCCCTCAGCGAACTTAGGCCGATCGGGAAGCCTTGCAACGACGCCGGTTATATCTCAAGCAGCTCGTTATTAATTATTATGTTTTACGATGGTGGCTTTGATAACCCATGTATTAAGCGTCACTATCTATCAAGAGCAAGTCGAGATACCCTTACCCTGTGTGTATCTAAATAACTAAACATGCACCTTAAACTTCTGCGATTGGATGACAAAATTTTTAATTAAGTCAACATGAGCGCCATCTATAAATGGCTAATTCAAGCAGTATCTCTTTACGTAATAAATTTTCGTCCAAGAAAAATATTAATATCTCGTGATTCGTGTTTGCCGAAAAACGAAAAAATTCATTTCTCGTTTAAACTTTATGAGCAAAATTTTTCCCACTGCTTTGGGCTATCGTGACGCAAGTCCAGCGGCGAATGAAATTTAAGCACTGTGTACAAGACCTTAAGGTCTCAGGTTTACTTTAACACACTGTACGTCGTGCTGATTCACAATGTGTCTATTTTTGCATTCACGCCGGTAACAAACGGCCGGCCACTAGACACTTTATTTTTTTTTTTTGCAGCTCATTAGTTGATATATGGGTGTGTTCACATGTCGTCCGAGAGAGTATTTCTTGCTGGGAAGGGCTTCTTCGCGAAATGCGACACGGAGTCACGTACCTTGCAAGAGAGGCCACACGAGAGAATGAGACTTCACAGACTGGGAGTCAAGTGTTCACGCTTGCACTTTGTGTAGACTTTTAGCGCAAGGATTCTCCTTTTAGTTGGCATTTTCGGGAAATTAATAAACGACATATCGTACTGGGGTATGCGTGTGTGAATCAGGCTTTATTATTAGTTTGATATATGGAGATTTGTCAATACAGTGAGATCTATTTTTGAACTATTCTGCTGAGTCTAATGTAATTAAGATTATATAATGATCTAGTGAATTGAACGTGGATATATTTAAGACTGGTATATATATATATATATATATATATATATACTGTTATTGTGCGAGTGTACATACATACAGGTACCGAGGGAAATTTTGCGAGACAATAGTTGGTCGTTCAATAAATCAACGGCTTATGGAACAGAACGCTTTGCCATTCGCGAGTTTCGCTTACGGGGGACAAGACTTTCTCCGGTCTCAGTTGGATTTAATGAAAACAGCTAATTTTACGCGGAATAAAATCGATTTACAGTGGCGCGAAATTTAGTTGGAACGCTTTTGCATTGGCTTGGTGGTATAAATTACATAGGAGCTATATGTTTCGGCGCTTTGCTCTTTTTTTTCTCTAAATAGGCTATACTGTTGGTCCTTTCGGATGCTGTGAATCCTTGCTCTAGGTCATTGACAGATTAAGTGAATCTTGTTAGATAAACCGATCCAACTTTTTTTCATTACTGTGCTTTTAATGGATACGCACTAAACTGGAATACTGGATATCGTGAAATTTCTCTTTGCTTTCGCGAAAGCGCTAGCATGTAAAATGATGGTCGTTGGCATCAAAGCCGAGCTTTTTTTTACGCTAAGACGGATCTAATCGGGATGTAGAATTATATTTATAAAAAAATTTTCTTTACCACGACAGAACCCACCCCTTTACATAATATGTGACCTGTCGAAAACTTCAAAGTGTCGTCGTGCAGAGAAGATCGAATCTAGGTATACAGCTTGCGAATTTTTCTCACTTTTTTTTTTGCATACAAGGCCGAATAAAAAATCACACGGTTCAGCGAGTCGATATCGACTCAACGAAGCGAGAAGGACAAATCGATTAGAATTCTGATTCGAGAGCTTGCAGAAGTGGATGAAGAATTGGAGCGATACCGATAAGGTCGCATTATAGATTAAATTAATTAATCACCCGAATTAATACAGCTTTTCATTATTTTTTTACGCGACGCCCAGTGGAAGTCCGGCGGTGTTCTTTTGTACGAGACAAAGAGTCTCTACGGCTTTTTTTTTATTCTTTGTTTTTTCCCGTTCACGCTGCCAACCAAGTACTACAGAAGCCAGAGAAGAGAGACAACAAATGGACAGATACGCTGTAGAGAGAGAGAGAGAGATAAAAAATCAGGACATAAAGGAAGCACAAGCTCTCTGCACAAAGATATGATTTTTTTTTAAATCCTCATAAAAAATTCTTTCAGTTAATCGAACATTTTTGTTCGCTGAAATTTGCGTTGAAAAAAATTTTGGCCGTCTCCTTTACTTTTAGAAGAGAAGTAATTAATTATTTATCCAAGAGGATCTTAACTCGCAGCAACAATATGCCTAATGCACGGTATAAAGATATATAGTACAGGCCAATTTTCTCAGGCCTTACCGGTACCCATTTGGGACGGCCCTGGTCCCTAAGGCTAGTACGACGCTGCCAGCTGGAGATTCTCGAGGACATCCTGGTGAAATCCAATTCGTTAAACAATATAACCGAGGACTTTAGTCCCCCACGAAACTAAAGGCAGGGATTGCCTGCGTACAGACCCGCCCGTTAAGCCAGCTTCTTGGAAAGGATGGACCGTTTTCACAGGACGAGGATAATGGATTAGAGGGTATTCACCTGAATGCTAAACTCTCAAACACTTCGGACGACAATGCATCCCTTTTTGTCTCTATTCAGTTTTATTTGTATCTCTCTCCGTCATTGTAAAACTTCATTCTTGACTTTTCTCTTGTCTCCGGGCACCGAAGAAGATTAAACGACAAGAGGAGGAAGTCGCTTAACGCTACCGGAAGTCCTCCGACGATTTATCGAAACGGAAGGACAATTGCTCGGATACGATTCTCATCTGGAAAATGCTAGAAATTACATTTGAAATGTAGCCGCGGTGGATATTTAATTCTTATATCGAGCGAAAGCAACGCCCGCTTGGATTTTATACAGAAAATTCCGTATCCGCTACGTGATCCTCTGCGCTACCCAAGCGCAATTTTCTCTCAGATTTTCACTGTAACTTTGCGAATTCCTGGCATACCCTTTGGTCAGGAGATTCTGTCGAGATCGTGCACGCTGCTGGAGAAAGAGGCTGATATAAATACGTATACAATGCCAGGAAATAGGTATATACTTATACGTAAGAGAGAGAGAGAGAGAGAGAGAAACCTATTAGCTTTCTTTTTCATTCCACCAATTTGTTTTTTCAAATACTTTTTCAAACGTCAGATTTAATCTCTCTTCGATCCTCTGACCCAATTCGTTTTTTTTGTCCATACCCGTAAGCTTTAACTTTTCTTAACGAGCATATACCAACTGACCAATTACATACTCTCACTGTAATTTACCTTAAGTAAACAAGACACTATCAATAATAACCTAAACCACGTTGTTACTTCAAGAAAATAATTAATTATATATTATATAAATATAATCTGTTAATTAGTATAAACTTAATCTTAATATAGTACCAGGTACTTTACTAATTGGTTAAATTCGATATATCTGCTCGCTCGTGTCAATCAATCTGTAAACAATGCTTACGCTCAAGTATCGATACCCACGTTATACCTTGAGACTCAATTTTACTAGAGAAACGAGTTTATAGCACCGTATAGTCGCTGAAATTGCACGTTAATCATGTCCAAGTATCCAGCTTCCTATTAATCTTATTTTAGAGCTCGTCGAAATACCCATCGTTATGGGCATTCTCGGTCAGTTAGTCTACTTAGTGAATCGATCCTGGCTTGTATAAAGGGGTATTTCAAAGGATCGTGAAATGGGAATAGGGAAGGCAATGCATACATACATATCTCTGTATGTACCTGTACAAGTCCACGTACGTGCGTAGGTGGATGCCCATATGGTTTGGCGGCGATATACATACGTGATATACACGTAATTGGGAAAGGCGTGACTAATCGGTACAATCCGCATATACACGGAAATAACCAGTATTTCAAATATCTCGTGCTGTTGCCATGGCAACGATTAAAATTTAAGTCGCTGCGACCTGATTTATTATGTACTTCGCGAATAAGAATTACGTAGATGATCAGCGGATGAACGAGACACGTTAATAATCCCCTTGAAGTTTATTTATGTCTCAGATTGAAAATTTCTAATGGAAACGCGGAAAATTGTATGTGTTTATTGTTTATCAGGGAAAAGACGTAAAGATTGTTTTTTTAATGAGGTTTAAGGTTTTTGCAGAAAAAATATTTTGTGAGGCAGATAATGGAAGTTTGTGAATGAGATTGCGAAGATTGTTTTGAACGAACTTTTTTTTATAATTGCCACAGGCTATTATACAACGTACGCGTACGTGGAGACTCGCCTGACCGGTATTATTGTTCCGTAAACGAAGCTAGTTCGCGCATTGTGTGTACGTCGGATAACCACTATTGTTACTGTATTCCAATCTGGTATAACTAAGCGTCAATGGGTTGCGTGAACTTGGCATCTCGTTTTTGTTAAGTTGATTAAAAAAAAAAAAAGTAATTTTACTACTACAGTTATTCTGTATCTCATGTATCTCTCCGGGATCCTATGTGGTCCATGCGTATAGATTTAATGGGTTTTGGAACGATGCTCTCTCTGACTCCCTAGCTAGCCAAACTGTAACCTTTTAGTACGTAAAAGCTTACGAGCTCTGAAGGTTTGGATGAATGAGGCGCCAACGTCAATTTACGGCACAAAGACGTCTTCGAGCTGACCATAAAATCATTAGCGTAATGAATGCCTGTTGAAGTTGTAAAATCCTAACTAAGGACCGTGGAAAGAAGTAATAAAAAAAAAAGTTTAGATCCATTTCAATCGGATTTAATGAAAAGTCATAAGAAGTCCAAGTTGAACCATGACGCTTTATGAAATTGCAATATCGATTAGATGATTGATAATAAGTTAATAAATGATTTAGGAAAATTTGTTTCTCTAACCTAAGGGCATACCGTAGAGTTTCTCATTTATGAGAATGGTATGTGAATAAAGCCTAATATTGGAATATCATAAATCATAAGGAATACATTAATTAAGCCACGACAAATTTTATGCATTTATACATATATGAGATATTGCCAAACTTTTCCAATTAAATTCAAGGGCCATTCAGAAGCTCCAGATCGAACCAGTACTTCATGAAGGATTAAAAAATTATTTCATATCTACAATTCTATAATAACCGCAGTCTGTCAAATTGACTCGATCCGAACGCACGTGTCAAGTGATCATTCACTGAGAATCATTTCTCACGTATCGAATGACGATTACGACGACCAATAGAAATCGTGGAAAATTGATGAGAAACTTTTGAGTTATTTTCGATATTCGATACGTTGACATAAATCTTATACCAAAGGGAGGGATAGTCTAACATGGAATTTTTAGAGATATAGGACAGCTTTGTCTTTTGCAATAAATAATATTCCAATATGGCAGCACCGTCGTGTGCAGGAAAACAAATGCCACCATTCACCATACATATAGTACCTACGTAACGGTATTAAGCTACGGACAAAACTTTTCCCCTGACTGGGTGAGATGTCAAGAGTGATGGATAGTCTTCTGTTTATTCCAATAGTTTCTTTCTTATTAAATTTCTATAATAGTCAAGCCAGACTTTTTCTCGAATCGCATTAGCGAAATAGGATCTGGACCGGAAGACAAAAAATTATTGATTCTGTACGGCTGTATCCTGTCCGATATTGATTCCTTCTTTATAGTTTCAAAATTATTTTTTTTTTTTTCATCTATAGCCAATTTTTATAATTCCATTTTTTATATTTCGGCTGATTAGGTTTTTGGTGCCCATGCATTTTTTGACTATTCATATCGGACTCGAGATTTCCATACGATGTCTGTATATTCAAAAGGCAGATTCGGTTTGTCTTTCGGCCGACTATCGATCTGAAACTAATCAGTTCATATAGATGGGAAAAATAATATTGAAACTGTCAGAAAGGCACGAATGACTGACAGTGTCCGTACACAGAATGATTTCTTGTGAATTTGATGATTATGAGACAATAGCTATCGATTTGGTGTCTGGTGGAATATAACGATTCTTAAGCAAAGAAAAAAGTAAAACGTAACAAGATACGATCTTCCACAGTAAAATGATCCATTATCCAAACTGTCATTAAGTGCAAACATAATCATTCATTCCGGCGCTCCAGTGAGCTTTCACTGGAACCATAGAAGATGTCTACTCACTGTTTAGACCTTCAGGGATAGCAAGCACTGATTTTTCTCAAGAATATTCTTCTTCTTTTCTTTTCTGTCCCTTATTCTTATTTTTGTTCCCTGCTCCCGTCTCTTCGGGCCCTCTCTTTCCTCTTCTTTTGTCTTCCCTGAAGTACCTCTTCACCGAAGCAACCGACGAAAGAATTTCAGTGAAAACAAGAAGTAAAGCTTTTCGACGGAAGCTGCTCTTTATGAAACATGATTCTCTCTCTTTCTCTTTTATTCTCTTAAGAAAAGTACGGGTCACGCGAGTGAAATAAAGAAAAAAGAAAAAATAGAACGAAGAGAGGAAACAAATGCTAAAGAATACAACAAAAAAAATTAAATTAGAAATCATTTCGATTCCGAAGACTTCAAATTTCACTTTCCAAACTGAAAAGAGACTCTACGAGCTTTTCTGTGCTTGCGCACAAAGTTTCAACCGGCAGAGAAACCATAAATTCCCAGGGGATCGAATTTCTATTCTTGATATAAAAAGACGCGATAGTTATCCATGACAATTTCCATAGAATCGAATGAAATCGACCATCGGACCACCTCGGAGTCTCTGACATCTCCAATAAAGTGAAAGACGCAACCAAGTCACACATATTCCATTTGCGGTTAGTCGATAAATTTCACAAAGATCATACTGTACCATGTCGATACTATACACATATACTTTACGCGCTACGTGACGTCACAAAAGTACGCCAAGGGATGCATCAAGCGTTCACGACCCTGATAACACCAGGGCATTGTAGCGTCGACCCGGAACCATGTATGGAGAGAGACGAGAAGACACTGTAACCCGCATAGGAGCTAAATGGCCCCATGATCTATTTCCATAATGATCGAGAAGCTCCATCGAAAGATCACGGCGAATCTGACGAATCAGAAAAAAAATATGAATCCGATTCGTCTAATAGGATTTATTAGGATCTTGTATCAGCGGGCTTTGGTAAAGGGTGTTAAACCTTTCTCAGTCCAATAGTACAGCCGTGTTCACGAAGTAGCTGCTCTGTCAGATGCCTCGAGGGATCTTTAGAATTATTGTTGTTATCACGTGACGTATTCTACCATGAGAAAAAGAAATGAACCAGGCAGAAGACTCTCCCCTGACTATTTTATGGCAAGTGTTGCCAAGGAGTCCTGTCTTCATTTTTTTATTCTTTCGCAATGTCTCATCAGCAGTGTATTTGATTCTTTGATCTTCGATCATCTCAGCCCGTATTGCTTCACTGCTATAAGATCGGGGTTGGATACCTTGGTAACCAAAACCATTAACGAGCACCTCGATCAGATACCTTACTTAGGTTACGATACCTTCTATCTATTTTGTATTGTCTGCGTCCAATTTATTTGTTCCTCTTCGTTTGAGATTACGTGCAATTGTCTCGATCCCCATATGAATTTCGCAATTTTCATGAATTTCATTGCCCAAAGTATTGTAACGATTACGCGTAATAACGTGCTATGGATACTTCATACCGAACGATCGGTAACGTGATATAAATTTTGTTACCTAATTTATGCCCTCCTACATCCCCCACATATCGTTCAACGCGAATGTCCATTTCGCGGTTGTCTTTCCATGTCTCGTCCCATAATATGTATATCAGCACGGTGTAACAAAACCCCATAAAATCCACGAGGGAACGCAAAGTCACGTAACGGTAGTCATACGAGAAAAAAAAGAAGGAAATTTGTGTTATACGATAATCGGCGCCATTACATGTCCATCCTGAGAGAATAATGGCGGCTCTAACGAGGCTCGCAAGGCTCTTCGAAGGCTCTACTAACGATAAGACCAACAGCGCCACCTAAACCATCCTCTTTCCCTAGCCTCTCCCCCCCTACCCATGGAACCTCATAATACCAAACTACATCACACGCACGGCATAACTATCCTAAATAATTATCACTTACCCTAGAATACGAGGAGTTGGCTATAAATAGCAGAAGCTTCAGGAAGGAAGCTTAAGGGTGGCTCAGGCGAGAAGGAACTGTACCGGAAGCCAAGCTCTATGGGAGTTGACCTATACCTATACTAGTTTCACGATGTAATATACATCAATACAGATTCTCCTATCGTTGTACAGTATATCTGACCTAAACAATTATTACTACTTGGAGAAGACCTGGACCCACCACTACTTGCATCATCAGTTGCCCAAGTTAGATCTCCAGATATTGTGTCGGTAACGCTATGCTGGATACTTACCCTCTAGCCTACAGGGGCAGATCCTGTTTCTCCGATAGGATTCGACCTAGCCTATAGGTCTTAGGTTATCCTGTCGAACCTATTGCCATTGGCACCATTTATCTTTGGCTATAAACCCGTAATGATCGCGCAAGCTATAGTGTAATAATCGAGTACATAGTTTGTGTAAATTATGGAGACAAAAATTTGCCTGTGTCACACGTGGGCTTTGCCGTTGAATCGTCTGCTATCCTGGTACATATATTACTGTTGTGATTATCGGTTTACTGTATACTCTGACTATTCCTTTGCGTCTGATTAAAGCATCTAAAGCTAGTTGACATTCGGTACGAAGTACTGACGAGCCAGTAGTTTAACTCTCAAGCAGTTTGTTCAGTAGAATGACACGTGTGTTCTCACATTTAGTCAGAACTTCACAAAGTTTGTACACCAACGTCGCGGCGTCGTTTGATGCAAGATTCATCGTATTTTCGTATATGATTATGTCACTGAATTCCTTCAAAGGAGACCTTTCATATACGATTGTATATATATATATATAGTTATACGAAAGATTAAGCATGGATCGGTTAGTCTCTCGTGTATAAAACGAGATAAGGCACATACGTGTAATGTTAAATAAATGTTATAGTCATTATGTATAACTGAATGTACTAATTATTTTAGCATGTCGCAGAAGAGAGTTTTCACTTGTACGTAATTATATATGTATATACGTATAATCAAGTCAGACTGTCCAGGCGATGTTGGCTTTTCTGTAGTAATCAAATAAACCAAATGATCTCAGTCGGTGCTTTTGAACTAATAAGCACCCCGTATACAACAGATGAAAACGTTAATTCATCAATTAAATATTGTATACATATTTCATATCGTGTTACATTGCCTGTATGACAAATTGTGGTAATTCAATATATTGCGAAATGTGCAATAATATATTGAAATGAGGTAAACGAAGACGGAGAAGTGACTGGATGCTGTTTTGTATCTCGACGAGTTTTGTCATTGGAAAAACTTTTTTTTATATAATATGGTAGAGTAGAAACGACGATACACCATCGACGAAACTATGGAATTAAACTTTTTTTTTATCATTATTGACATAGGTAATTGATCCTCGTGTCATAACTTTGGCTTAAATTATTTTTTTCAGAGTACTTAATATTTGTTCACCATATATACTCTCTCCTTACCAAATATTCTGTCGGGATATTTGAACAGTATATTTTTCCTGTGGTAAAAAATTTTGTTTTTCCTTATCAAAATTAATAAGCAGAGACACCAGGCGATATTTTAATTTAAGATTTCCAATATGACCCGATCAATCGAATCGATCGATTCCACATGATTTTATTGGATCTTTAAATTTAATCCATATATCTTTTTCTTTGTTTCAGACTGATTCGTTACGGAATACCAGTCGATATGCGGACTTTCTTCGTGGGAAAGTGGATCGATATTGCTGGTGAAAAAAGAAAAGGAGAAAGGAAGATAAATAAATAAACAATTAACCGGTAGCGGAAAAATAAAGGAAAACAAAAAAATTAAAAAAAAAGAACGCATTACGCGAATAAAGAACAAGGACGGAGAAAACTTAACGGGTGGAACGGAAAAATTTGGACGGCTCATGACGTTAAAAAGGAAATACGTTAATTAAATATAAATTGATATAGAACGCCGAGAGATGAGGCCATTCTCTTCGCATTCCGTGAATCTCTCGGATCTGAAATAACAGCCGAGGTCATAGACATCCAGACCTAACCCTGGATACTTTTGGGAATTGGCCGGGTGCTAATTAACTCTAATTAGCAGTCAAATGAATTACGTAGCCCCTTAGTCCGTAGCTTATACCCAGCGTACAAACGCTATTCTTTCGCGTATAATCAAAAGCATCAGGATCATAGCGTATCGCTATGCTCGAAACGATTTTACCCAAAAGCACGCATGAAGACTGATAATAATCCAACTGTAAAGGCAAATCCGAATTGAATGTTCGGTTCGATAGGTACGTTCCAAATTACTGATATAGCATATATACATACAGATATACTTAATAGAGCTAGAGAATTCGAACAGAGTCAAGTGCACCTACCTGTATAATATTACGTAACTATGGCTACTGGTAACCTCCACCTAACCTAGAAAAAAGTTGCTAAGGTTAATTTCATGTACTTATATATACATATATATATAAGGTGCCACCGTTATATGTAAATTGAAATGTAGGTCAAACGTCCAGGTATAAATACAGAGCAAACGTAAAATCGCATACGCAAGCAAGATAAAGACTGGTAGGTTGGTACACGTGAGTCTGAGCGTAATGTATGACGCAAGAGATTTAAGGGTGAATCCACACCGAGATACTTGAATTTCATCGGAGTGCAGCGGCGGCGAGAAAGTTAAGAGATAAAGTGAGAAAGGAGTAGCGGAGATAAGGGAATAAAATTATAAAGAAAAGTCGAGCACGAAACATCTTATCTGTAGCCAGGGTTGTGCTTCTCCTATGACGAGGACGTGATCCTGTTACACGGGGTTGAAATCTCATCCCCCTTTAACCGGGGCAACAGCTCCTACCGATAACTACTGATTTCCATAATGGTTTCACATGCACGAGCATTTCCTTACGTCTCGACGCTTCTGCATTCCTTTTGCACCGTCTTGTGAGATCGTCGTGTCGACATAGCACATTCTCCTGATAACGCAAGCTCACACGCGACAGTCGAGACGTGTTTGTCGAAGGAAAAGATATTCTTAACGTCGAATGACGCGTGCTGATATATAAAGACAGGAGGGGTGGGGGGGTTAATTAATTATATTTAATTTACATAAATTCCGGTAACCAACGAATTAGCGGGTTTTTAATAGCTTCCGGTGACAGTTTAATAATTATATAAATCGCTTATACGAAACAATGAGCTCATTCGTACCTCTCTATATGCATTATCAATTTGTCTTATAAATTTATAATGAATAATAATATGCACGATGTATTCGGTAAATGCAAGAGATAAATGTTATTTCAGGTAAAAACGACAAATCCGTGTACCAAGATTAAAGTTACGTGAATTCCAAGATGAAGTATAAGTTCAACCGGAGGAACGTGCTCAGTGTTTAAATTTAATTTATACAGTGAATTTTACGGAGTCCAGAAAGGATTTAATTGATCGCTGATAAGAACTGCTCAAAACTGACAAAATGGAACTTTTTCTAATCCTTGTATGCCTAATCGCCCCGCCTGTATTTTCACTCTCGATCAAGACCAAAATAAATCCGCGAATCGTACAGACTCGTTACGGCAAAATACAAGGGGTCGTACAGTCCTTCGAGTACGTGAAATTTTTAAAGCCCATCGACGTCTACCTCGGCATCCCTTACGCAACGCCGCCTGTCGGTGGGAACAGATTCTCACCCACCAGGGCACCAAGCCCCTGGGACGGAGTCAGGTGGGTACCCAGGTCCTGGTATTTGTGCATTATAACCTAAATACACGTAATAATAACGTAATTAGTCGGGACAATGGGACGTGACGTTCCCTTGAGAAACCATCGACTAGGCTACAGCGCTGCTTCTGCCGTTATAATTTATCTGACGTGATCCATTGTCATGGATTTTTATCACTTGATCGAACCTACGCGTCACAGATTAACGTATCGGATCGATATGCTGCCAGTGTATCGTCTCAGATTAAATAAAATTTTCAAATGGACGTCACGTATATCTTCGTGTCACTCGGTATCGTCATTCGTTATTCTATTCTTCGCTTGTCTTATTTATACATGACATACTTTACTGTAGCAGTATTCTACGACGCTATATTATTTTATTGTCTGATATCAGGTTATCGGATTCCGTGGGTCCTGTCTGTCCTCAAAAACTACCGGATATCTCAAACGAACAGGAGGCTTTGGAGAGAATGCCCAAGGGCAGACTCGAATACTTGAGACGATTGTTACCTCATTTACGAAATCAAAGCGAAGACTGCTTATATCTGAATATCTACGCTCCTGCAATGGGTAAGTGAAAAATATAGAGAAATTATATATATTTATTACGCGTTAGATCCTATCGATCCCCGAAAGATAATAATGTGAAATCAAGAGACTCGATCGAGGCTCGCGCCAACTACTGGCAACCGAAAGCGATGGGCTAGTGCCAGGTTATACATATAATAACCAGATATGTAGTGACTTGTGTACTTGGCATTAATAATATGATTTCAATACTTTTTGTCACGTGAATTCACAGCACTCGTGTACTTGGCTTAGCTTTTTACGCGTAAGTGTTCGGGGGGGGGGGGGGGTTCACTGAACGGACAGGCGTTCGGAAAAAAAAACCAGCAGCGCGCGTGTCGATCTAGTGTACTAAAGAAGTAAGAAATAAAAGAAATAAGGAACGCATTACTTTTCTATGAGTTTCGAATCAAATGAAATGCACTGCGCAAGCATATCCGCCCTATGAAGCGAAACGGAAGAGCGAGGGAAACGGCTGCGCCATCTCGTTACAATAAAAATCATTCTCTCATGCGATTCCGATCGAAATTGCCAATCCTCGAGACACTGCCCTTACGATTCGATATTACTCGTTCAGAATCGCACTCATGGGAACTTGGCTATTATCATATAGACGTTAACCCTCCTGTTAAAATTTTCCCAATTAGCAGTAACAACGAACACGTGACTTTGACATGACAATAATAATTGTATAATTTTTGCCTACAAAATCTGAACTTGGTTCATCAGGCAACACAGCGATCGAGTATTAGCTGCATAAAAAAAATTTCATCTGTACGAAATAGATGCTGGATACCAGTGAAGCTATGTACATTGTGGTAGAGATAAAAATTTTTGGACTTAGGGTGTCGTGCGAAAGGATTTTTTGGAAATATGAAATATCCCTTGTTACGTAATACGCGGGTAGGGGAGAGGATGAAAATATATGTAAATCTCAAGATTTTAGTAGAAGCACGCGGAAGAAGGTCTGATATCGAAATATTGAATATTCGCGAATGGGAGGGTTAAATAAGATTTACGTTGTTATGTTACCCTCGTGCCAGACGCGTTGACTTGACACATCCAAATAAGTAACGGAAGGTACATATGCGGCTACATTCTGTATAACGCAAAGGGGTGACGTGGAGACGTCGAATGCCAAAGCATGTACACACTATATTTCTTCGAGTTCCCATTCTTTATTGGCTTTGTTTATTTGCTTTGTTCCTCTCTTTCTCCCTCTCTCTCTCTCTCTAGTTCCACTACCAGATATTCCATCATGGCTCACCAGCTATTGCCTGGTTCTGTTTTCTTGCCGCGGCACGTATGTCGAGAGCAGGGAATAGTTTCAATAATCGTACGTCATTGCATTTTCTCGGTGAAATAGAAAATTCTCGTTTTCGCAAAAACAACGTCGTCGGGACGTCGACGTCTGTTGTTGAATACTTGACGCCCCGACGCTTCTTATATCCAATCAGATTCAGGTTAGACAGCAATTAAATGGTTTATACACGGATAAGAGTACGTAACTAGCAGTTACTGAATATTCGCCCAGTATAAATATCGTTAATTAAATCGAGGTTAAAAATAAGGGAATGAATAAATAATGGCAAAGTAAACTTAAAGAATTTTATGTTTTATTATACCGAATGTATTTTTTCGATATACATACAGTGTCCCGTGATTTTTCGTCTCACGGTCACAAGGCGACTCCAGCTATCGATTCAGATAACGTTCTTGCCTTCCGGTTCCCTTCGAGTCGCCATCCTGATCAGAAGCTACGCTCTCGGGTTGATTCGTACAGTTAGGCCAATGCTCTCAGAAAGATTTGTTATTGTTCAGTTGAGGTCGAGCTGCTCGAATCTGCCGTGAAGAGGTAGTCTCGACCTACCGAGTTGTCCGGCAGAGTAGAATACCCGACGGAGACGTCTTCACGGGGGGTCAGAGGTCCGGGTGAGATGACGGCGTCCCACTGAAGGGAGGGGAAGGGCTGTAGAGCGGGTGGAGGTGTAGTTTTGATACAGTTAAGGGCAGAGAAGGAGCCTTCTGACCCGAGTTAAGGATTTGGTGCCCAGCTGTAGGTGGATGCCCTGGGCTAAGCGGCCGTGAAGAATCTCCAAGAGTTACGTAGCGATTCGTTAAAGAACGCTCTGAATTTGATTCAAAGGGACGACTCGAGGAAAAGGATAAGAGGCCATAAGGATTTCGACCAATCAGAATGATTAGTTCACGAATTTGACTATTTTCGAAGTCAGTCTGTCCTGGGACACCGACGGGGGTGCCTCGTGCTCCTGGACTGTCTGTTAATAGTTTTTCTATCGGCTCGTCAGCTCCCGACGAAGAAAGAATTTGACCTGCGCTCGTCTGACATGCGAACGCACGCACGAAGGTTGGACGGCCGAAGGTGACGTAGGTCAGCTCTCGGATTTACGTTATCGGCGTCGGTTGAAGAATATACGTTACAATAGATATGTTGGTATATAGAGATTTCGAAAATCGATGTAACGTCTGATGTGATAACTTACGGGTTTTTGTTTTATATTTTGACTCGAGATTGGTAATTTGGTAAAAGTCTTTGATTTATTCATTGTTGAAAAATATTGTTAATGCTCAACCGTTCCTCTAGGTGCACATACATAGGTAACCGTATATAGATCGTATGAATAATTTATCTAGACAGCGATCGAGATCCTCATTGATTAAACACGATCTATCCGAGCCAGTAGATTTATACGGTTTTACTTAGCATGAACAGAGTATAACGGAATTCTCTCTCCCACAAAATAGGTTAGGTTAGGTTAGGTTATATGGCTACGCTTCACTCGGTCAATTTGAAAGTTAAAAATTTCCGGTTTTCCATGCATCCTTTATTGGCACGTTGTTCCAAGCAAGTCCCTCCCTTCTATTGTGAAGGCATGTATTGAGGGATGGTAAAAAGGAGTAGGGACCTTCGAGTTTGCCTCAAGTTAGGTGAAAAGGAAAACGCCACTGAATTTCCAGTCGGTTGCTCCGGCTTCGTTTCTTCCCTAATTGCATTGTAGTTCGACTCCAAAAGTAAGACAAGGGCGAAAAGATACAAAGGCAAACGTTAGTAACGAGCCATGCCTGACTCGAATCATTCATTCACACGTACAGGTACAGACAACCCTATAGATTTTCAAATTCTCTTCATCCCCTTCTTCCTACTGATTCGGATGAACCCTTACTTGATTCTGGCATATTCTTCATTGAATTACGTCGAATCTACCATATCGAGTTCTACGATGCACAAAAGTTTACCCGTGCACCTAGGAGTGGTATCTGGTTAGGAATTTTTGAATTTTAAATAGAGAGAGACATTACATAAATATTACTAATTAGTAATTAGTTAATTACTTATGGTGAGAAAAAGCCATGGCCGGAACGTTGAATGGACCTTTGGATGTAATCCGGGTCGACCGCACCCTCGTATTATATCGTCCATGCAAGATAGAATTTCGACAATGAAACATTCAGACGTAAATGCTAACCGGAACCGGAAACCAAAACACTTGTACGCCACAGTACCTCGGCAACTGTCCAGAATATAAAAATAGAATGTTTGTACGTAGATTGCAGAAAGGGATGGAGCCCAGGAGTCATCCTGAGGAATGTTTATTTCTCGCCGGTTTCCGCGACTATAGTTTTCTGCATTGTACGAATACCATGAGGGAAATTTTTCGAAGAGTGGATGATACAATTTTTTTTTTTTTTTTTGAAAAATACGATTTCTTATTCAATTTTTTTTCTGTACCAAAGAAATGCTCGATTTAACAGACATTTTCAAGGGTCGATAAGTCCTTACGAATTTTCGATCCCGATTCTACGTCGAAGATGCATCTGAAATTATTCTCAGCAGGCTTACGTCGTTGGCTTGTAGAAATTTTATCTCGGGCGTCGCGACGTCCGACTTCATGAAATTCTACCCGCCTTCTGTCGAGAGTGAAGATTTTCCTCGGAATCCCTCACTTTGCGCTCTCTTCTCTTTTTTCTTTTTTCACATCTAAATGCAAGAATTCTGCTGCTGTATTCCGTGACTACGTGTATCACTCTTAAGGTCGCAGAATCAAACTGCGACATGGGTGATACTGGCGAATAAATAGATAAAATTATTGACGACGAGATGGTTACGGTAATTAAAAAAATAATATACACATTTATGTATTACAGTACGTCCGATTGATTAATAATATTGAAAAGTGATTAAACACATGATACAAAGAAAGCTAATGAGGCACGATAATTGAAGGTAATAATTTTATATAAATATTCCTCAGAAACAGCCTCCAGTGATTTACACAGGAAGGAGTGCACGTGTATCCTATTTATCGATTAATTAGTATTAACGAAAGGAAACTTCTCTCGACGATATTGGGTGTCCCGCGACAACCAGGACTCTGAAATGTTTCTCCCGTATACCTAAGGCAATACTGCCAGCAGTTTGCAAGCTTTCCGTACTGGTTAGTCTCTTGTTTCACAATTAATTAAGCTTCTTCGACATGCGCTACTAACTAACAAGACATTTCGTCCCAGCCAAGAGCTCGGTATCCAGTACACACATGTAGGCACCATACAACAAGTGCAGTCTCTCAGGTCATCACGAACCCTAGAAAGTGGAAGAGGTCACGTCCGAGTACTAGGCCAGACAACAAAGGGTCTTCCAAAAGCTCGACACCGTGAAGCTTTCCAAGTATCAATTTCTCTTCCGTTAATAACTTTCCATCCCATTGTTATCAATCCTTTCTGCACTTCAAGTAGCTTTCGAGTTCTCCCTTTCAAATGGAAACAGCCTAATTCTCGAAGGCGGTAGGTAGCACCATCCATTCTAATTCCTTCATCCCTTATCCGTCGGGCATCTTGCGTAACTTTCATCCCTTGTCAGGATACACGAGGCGAGCTTTCCATCTGGTCGAAAGGTGCTTTACCTTCAAACAAATGTATGATAACAAAGACGTGATATCTCTCGTAACTACGTAAGGTTGAATGAGCAATATTGATTTAAAAAAAAAATCATTCATGCTTAAGTACGGGATAACGAAGGACCTTTTCCTAATTACATAATCAGCGACGAATTAAAAAAAAGTATCCAATTAATCAATTTTACCCATAAAGTCGGGTTACTCGCTTTTAATATGAATTCAGGCAATTTTGTCGCAAAGATATTTTCGTGCAGGATTTTTCAATTTTTACACATTACATTAACCTATCTGTGCTTCTGGCTCTTAACTGGGGCTGATTTAGATAAAGGTACTAGCTAGTAGGCAAGGAACGTGTTTAACCAGACAGACTGAACAGTCTGCAAGGGTCGTATAGAATATATGGACCGTAGGGGGAAAAAATCATGAAGCAAGATATTATCAAAAATTCTCTTAGAATATTTTACGTTCACGTTGCTGGTTTCACCGCGAACTCTTTTACGGAATCGAAAGCACCGCAAGCTCATATCAGTAACGTACGAGCCATACCCCGTTACTGCCAGACGGGGTTTACTCCGTTCCCATTTTTACAAGTTTCCCGAGCTTAATCCTTAAATCGCGAATAATTCCCGGCATTTTTCTGCTGGAGCTTTAACCGAGCTTTCCACCGCTAAGGCAGACCTCTTCCTTCTCTTGAAGCGAATGTCGTAAAGGTATTACTAATGTCTTGCCGTTCCTTCCTGTTATTAATGAAGAACGAAGGGAGCCCCGTTTAATCATTTTATTAATTACGAAGGATAACGGTTGCCGCGCCTACCCGCGGCTGCTGATAGTAAATTATCTTTCCTGTGTAGCCGGCTCTCTCGCCAACGAGGAAAAAAAAAAAGAAAGTATAACAACAAGGAGGGCAGCTAAATCATTGTTGTACCAATATTAATCACGCGGTGGCCATTCTCGAATACCGAAGTACATCGGAGAAGCTTTCCCCTTTCTTTTCACCCTTATGCCATTAAGGGAAGAAACCCTCTGGACGTGCGATATTAGCTGGGAGAATAATCACGGTGACTTTAACAATATTTGTTATTGGACGACTCATTTATTTATTTATTATAGCTACTTCTCATGGATCGTCTCACTATGGACGATCGTTTCTATATGTACATACATATATATATGTATATGGCTAATTCTCAAAATGGGGTGACTGCCTATCCCAAGGGCTGACTGTTATCGTAACCAAGAAAGTTGAAGCTTCATCACGTTATCATGTACCTCTTAGGTAAAAGAGAAAAAAAATTTTTTTATCTCAATTTATTAATCGTTTATTACATTGATAGAAAATAATCGAAAATATTTATGTGTAAAATATATATATACGGGATATGTATAGTGCGACAAAAAAAGGTATATTTAAAAATATACATGTATAATAAAATATATATTTTTCTACCATATTCCACCAATGTGACATTTTCGCGGGGGTACTGTAGGTGGGGTATGATTCAAGAGTGAAACCCCGTTGTAGGGTTGACTTCAGGATGTGCGTGCTGATGGGCACCGGCCTCGAAAACAAAAGCGAATGGTTTTAATCAGTGTCAAGTAGCTTTGCAAAAAGAAGCCAGTTATAAATAGTATTTTGAAACTGGTGAAAAAAAAAAAAAAAGGAAAGAAATGGGACTTTGATAAATTAGTATTTTTCAGCACCTCTTCTTTTTTTCTCGCCGTCCTTTCATTTAGTGACGGGTCCTTGGACGAGGGCGAAGCCACGCAGTTTAATTGCACAGTGTCGTAAAAAACTTGAGTAAAATATGAAAACGAGGAATCGACGGTATTTTCAACTTTTGGGATAGGATAAATCATAAGGCAAGTATGAAGGGGGTTGCTGAAAGGTGCAGCTCCCTAGAGAGTAATAGGGACAGCCTCCCCTTGGAATACTCATTGTGAACTTATGCAGGAGAGGTCCCGGAAAGCATCGAGAGGAATTGAAGAAGCTGCTCGTGCAGGAGACTTATTTCCGTAACTATTCTCGGAACTGAAACAAATTCCACAAAGTTAGGAATTCGATTATTAGTTCGCGTCGTGGGAAAGCCCGTCGGGTTTTGCTCGTATCAGCGAGAAAAATTCCTCGCGTTATTCGAGCGAGTCCTTTGCTCTCTGTGTTCCTTCTCTCTCTGTCTATCTCGACCCTATAAAAAAAATCCTATAAAAAAAATTAAAAGTTCCTCTTTTAAAAGTTTCCCGAGTCCACGTCACCGGCTTTAAGATTCCTTTAATTTTTCCTTTTATATCAACAGATCGCAGGTGACTTATCGCTCCTGTAGCTTGAAAATTAAAGAAAAAAGAAAAAAATGCATAGAAACGTAGGAATGCACGAATTCCAGGGATACACGGAAATGAGAAAAGCGCTTGACTTTAGAACGGATCGTGTTTCACAAAGGATTGGGGGTTGCTTCTTTTTCACGCCCCTACGAAATATCCTTCAACGATTATCTATGGTGTTTGGACTAAAAAAAAAAAATTGCTGAAACTTAAAATGAGATGAAAAAACACAGAGCTTTTTCGTAACGCGAACTGTTCGATGAAGAGCAACGTATGTGAGCAACGAGATTACCTCTCTCTGGCAGATAAAAGTTATTCAATTACGAGTCTCCTTTTTCGAAGACTGTCTTCAGTGCTAAACTCGATAGTTGTCGCGCTACGTGAACACGACCTATTAGAAACGATAGGGGCGACAGCCGGCTGGCTTCGTTCTTCCTTGTCACGTGAAAATTGCCGCTTGAACCAAGTTAATTCGCTTACTTGGCCAGCAACGTGTGTCCTTCTCTATCTTCAGTCCTCAGGTACACGTAGCAACAATAAAGTCAGCAATGGACAACGATTGCTTAGTGTGTGTTCGGTTCCTGAGTGGGTTTCACTGAGCCAAGAGGAATTCAGGATGGCGTTTTTGCGAATCGTAGGAAATTGGAGGATTGCGAGTGGAATAGCGAGAAAAACATTGATTCCTCGATATAGATATTGCTATGGTATTGTACTGTATAGTGCGGCATAGTATAGTACGCTATAGTGCAGTATAGTATTATAAGAAGAGTGCTTGTTCAGTATCGGCTGTAAAATATAGAGGTACGAATAACATCTATATACCTATAGCTATCATATCAGACTGACGTCATAACATCTCTCTGTTCGTGCTCTTTTACTTTACTCAACTTCATTTCATTTGTTTTTCTTTAACTTCCTTGTCAAAAATTCTAGTATTACGATATTTTAGAGACGATTCAACGCCCAGCTAAATGGAAACGCTAGACCAGGTCCTGAAGTTTCTCAGAACGACTTGGAATTACGATCGACTAGAAGATTCCTCGCGTTCGAGAGGATCGAACGGAATATTTTTAAGTTGAATTTTTAATACGAGCAAACCTTAAGGTTCAACTATTTTACTGTACTGCGTTGGCAATAAGTCACGTGTGACTGTTCGTTGAATATAAGTTTTGTCATGCTGGCTAGTTTTCATTTGAAATGTTTCCCCTGTATCCAGACCTGCACCTGGAATTGTTCCATCATAGGGAATCTGCCAAATTGGATGGCATCGTTTGCCATTATGCAGGAACATTTAGAATCCCAGTCTGACCAACGTAACGGAAGGCATTACCGTGAAACGACCAGGTGGAGACTTCGAGAAAAGTGTCTAGGGAAATGTTGAAAAAACTCCTGTGCCCTACTGTTGGTACGGAGCTGACTTTATTTCAGTACCGTTGGTAGGAGTCTCGTTCCTGGCGGTGGAAAAAAAGAGAAAGCAGATAATAAACGAAGATATTGTATGTCTCCTTGCTTGTACGTATTACGAGAAAATACAGAGTTCACTACTTGACCTCGACGGGGATTGACCTGGATCCTTCGTGACGGACGTTTAATTTGATGTAGCACCGTCTGGCAATTCCTTGGGGGAAACGTAACAATATAAACCCTCTTATTTCGTTCGCCCACCCTCTTACTCAACCACCCACCCACCCACCCACCCTGAGGTGTACCATTAGAACCCAACGAAAAATGGTGCATCGAATTACTAAGCGATGTAAGAAACATTGCTGTGGGTTATTATTTCTTCATTAAGTCTTTATACTTCGTATTAAGCTCAACAGTCCAATAACGTTCGAGTGCTGCAGGGATAAGATATTTTTAATGTTCCTTGAGACGAAAAACCAAATTTTTTTTTATCACGGGAAGACTGATAATCCCGTCTCAGAATTTTCGCTGGAAAGCATCGCTCTTTTCAGTCGTATATAACTGCCTGTTTACTTGCTTAATGGTATCTTAAGTGACCGTCTCGATCTGGTAGGTCTGTGCATTGTGGTTAATACACGTGAACCTTCCAGGGTTGAATTAAGAATGATTAAATTTCTCTTGGGGCTGAGGTAAATTAATTTAGACTCTTTTTCAAGTTTCTCTCGCCATCTACGTGAGAAACGCGAGAGGGCAACTTTCAGTCTTTTCACGCGTTTCTAATGCTTACTCCTTTTCGTATCATCCCTTTGTCTACGGGATGTTCGAAGACAGTAAAAATTATAGAAATTAAATTTTACTAGCATCGTCATTTCTAATTAACTTTTAATACAAGGGTTATATCTTCGCACGTTAATCACTGTTTTTCACGTTGGAGTTAATTTGACATTCATTTTAATTATTCGTACACCGCCGCTTGTTGCGGTAACAAGTATATACGTAGGAAAGCAAATAGATGTCCCCAAATTGATTTAACCAACGGAATACAGGCGTCGTCCCTGAGCTGTCGCCGGTCATGAAAATCACCTTTATTTTATTTAACGGTGTTTAGTTTTTAAATTAGAGCAGTTTAAAGTTCGCTAATCACGTTCATATATCGACGCAAAGATACCTTCTTTACCGACGCTGTCCCTCCGCCACACGAGTACGCGCGATCATCGCGCCCCCATCCCCATCTGCGGCACTTTTACAAATTGGAAGGCGTCTCAATAACCGAGTATCATTTCCGTTCCCGAAGTTGAAGAATGCGGTCGTTTCTCGGTCACGATCTCTGGCGATACGAGAGCGTCACGTGTAAACAGTAGAGATCCATTTAGGGGTCGGAGAAACGTTAAGTGGGCGTCTGGTAGGAATTAATTATTCCAACTGTGCAAGGACGAAACGGCGGGTCTCCCGCGCTACGGCGTAGAGTAATTTTCAATAAGACGTAGCTGGCGCGAGGAAAAGTTTTCGTCGGATGGCAGCAACGTCGGGACTTAAAAATTCATTAGCGGAAACGCTTTTGTCCGTGACTCCCAGCCAAGCTACGTACTATTTTCGTTTTAGTACTAATTTATCGAGCTCTACATAGAGGTACGTGCAAAGTGGAGGGGGTGCGAGAGAACTCGCAGAATTTTCAAGACTTACTGCAGTCAGATAAAGAAAAAGAGAGAGAGAGAGAGAGAGAGAGAGGACGGGGGTGCCAAAGAAACAGCTATATGTATACAGTAAAAATCTTGAAAGTTTCAGTTGACTCGCTTATTTGGAATCTTCTTATCCAAGGCGTGAAAATTCGCGTTCAAGTAATGCGCGTTAACTGTCGTATTCATTCGTATCACTTGGAGTTTACATCGAACAAAGAGGAGAACTTTCGTGTTTGGTATCACGTATATACGAAGGTTCAAACTTGAAATTGCAAAGTGCTTGCTCGAAACCCACGTTCTTCATTCTCTTTCCTGTATTTCGCTGTACAAATCTTGGGGGTAAAAAAAGCATGTTCAATCTAAAGACATGTGAACGCGAATACGTCACGTCGAATCGTTTGTTTCTTCGCGTCTCGAGTTACGCTATAAAATCTTGGTTGGGTATTCGATAATTATTTAAGTGCTCGACTTAAATTTACTCTGCTACCAATCTATTCGTCACTTGAGAACGCGACTCGTTATTATTTCTTAACGTAGGAGGACCTTCGATATTTTTCAAGTTCCTCTCGTTATCTGAATCCGTTATCAGTCAGCTCAAGGACTTATATATAGGTAGTGATAACGAATTATCACTAGCTATTTTTTTTTGACGGGGGGTAGGGAGAGATGCAAAGAGGAATGTATTCCGACTCATTCCACTATTATAAATTTTTTTCTACGAGGGACACCTAATTGCCTAACGATGTTATTATCACACGACCATATCGGGAACTGTTATCGGGTGCAAATGGCACGGTTTCATTAATGACGGTTCGCGATATTTGGCGTGAGGGATCCCATTAAAGCGTAGCACTTTGAGCTTGAAAATAGTCAAACAGAATAACGTGGGAAAACGGGACGCGTCTACGAGTAATAATCTTTATTCGACGTTCTGTCGACGGTCAAGTATTGTTAGGAACTTTCGGAATGGGAAGTTCTTTTTTGTATCAAGGAAATCAATAAATTCGCCAGTGTGGAATGGATTTAAAAATGAAAAAGAAAAGGACTCTCGGCAGACTGACATAATGGATTGTCTAACGCAGGCGAGATGTACGGAAAGACTGTGCGTAGGTATGCAAAAGAGGATAGAGTGGCGGAAGAGGGGAGGGAGGGTGGGGAGAATTTTTCCTCCCCGGAAAAGTAATGCATATATATTTTTTATTTCATATCTGGAATATATAAATTTTGCGTAGGGGTCGGTTGCCACGGACTGTCCACTACCAGCATTTATTTGACGGTAGAGAATGCAAATTTGGTGAGAACCAGGACGACGTGGCTGTCGCATAAAGCAACTGTAACTGCGAGAACCGTCGAGCGAGAACAGTAAAATATTCGCTGTGAGCGGCTTTGAAGGAAAGGAAAAAAAAAGGGCAAATGTGGCTGCGCCCAAGGTTGAGTAACAGCATAGTCAAAGCAGTACGGCTATGTAGTCAGTGCTGCCAACCTGCGTTTGCGAGAAAATTGAAAAAAATAAAAATAAATATAAAAATAAGACAAAACTGGCCAGAGGGCAGTCAGGTTGGCGGAAGAGCGTGAAGTGTGTAGGGATGGATGGAGATAAAAAATAGAAGGGAAGAAAAGATAAAAGGAAAAGAGAAATTGCGTGCAACCTTATATTCGTACTTTTTAAAAGGATGACTCGCAGCGGCTTTACGGGTAGATGTACAGACGAACGCGGACGCGGACGAGGGCTTATATATATATATATATATATTGCGGAGCAGGCGTATGAGAGGGGTCGTGAGACAAGGGAAAGATAGACAGACAGAGAGAGAGAGAGAGAGAGAGAGGAGAAAAGAACGAAAATCTTGCCGACACAGATTCTCATGCAAAAATTTTACGTGTTCATGTAGCGCGAAAACAATTCGCCGAGCAACGCGTGCAACGCGACTTCCGGTGAAGGCTTTTTGTGCGGCCCGGAAGTCGCCAGCGAGCCGGGGAACGACGACGGTATGACTTGCGGAACAATGCCGTGTGAAATGGCTGTGTTCGAGGGTGAAAGGGTTATTCAGGGGTGTCTTGTCTTTGTCGAAAATGCAGGCAGACGTCAAAAAAGACCCTTGCGCTTGATATTCCTTCGAGATAGTCATAGCTGAGACGAATACCGTATATGGACCTATAGTGGATGCTGCATCTATTTTTTGTTTGTTTAAATTCATCGTCCTGCATCAATGTCGATTTAAATTCCAAAAATATTTTTAGGAATTTTTTTCGTGTGACAAATTTCGTTTGGAAGATCTCTCGATATACGTTGAATTTGCTGATGATCGAATATGGGTAATTTTGCTGATTGATATTATTTTGCTAACCTTCTGTAATACTTTATAAGTGCAATGAAGGAAATAATTTTTTTTCCCATTACTCGTCCGTAGAATATTCTTTATTTGCATCTGCACAATTTCTCGGAAAGTCTAGGCAGACTTTAATATTGTGAACGTAATGGGAATATCGCATGCGGAACCGCCTTTTTGAAATTTGTTAACTTCATACGATACTACGGTCGACCGAATATCCTCACTGCATGATATAGTTTTGGGCTCTGAGCAATTTTCACTACTACGTCCTCTGTACGATTTATTATCGTAGCCACCCCATTCTAGGTGGGCCTCGCTTCAAATAAAAAAATAAAGTGCTGAAAAAAGGCCCCGCTACCTAAACCCAACCCCACCTCGTCCTCACTATTTTTACCCTACTCCATATTTCCGCAAAGGAAATCGATAATTCTTGCCCGTGTCGAGGCATGTGAAGCTCGTGCAAATTTTTTGCGGAAATAAATCCAAAGAGATATCCTTTCTGTATGTACCCCACACTGCTGCTCAGCCAATTCTTAAACTGTCATTTCGTATCCCTTTTTATTGACTATTATTCATCGCGTGCATAAAATAATACCAGTAAATCGTGCAGACAGTCTGATTGCCAAGAAAGCCATTATCATATATGAGATAATACCATAGAGACGTATTTCGGTTTGTAGCACGTAAGCGAGAAAAATGAAAAAATCAGCGGTTAATAAAAATAATAGTGATAAGTTTGGAGTAAGAGAAATTTCAAAAATGGATCTAAATAAAAAAATTTTTGTAAATTTTATTTTACCCATCCGTCACACAGATACCAATATATGTATAAATACAAATTGGATGTCTGCTATGTGATTCTCATTCACATAGACAAAACTTGGGCCACGTTCAATCGTATCATAACGTAATGCGCTCTCGCAGGTAATTATATATAAAGGGAAGCTTTTTTTAAATTTCATCTTTTCCATATATACATTATACATATAGCCATGATACGGTATCCACTTCGCAATAAATTGTGAATATCTTTGCTACCATATTTATTTAGCGTATCAATCAAAATTTTAATTGATTTTTAATTGCTTCTAAAATGAAGCGAATATACATATATTATTTTACTGCGCTATTTTTTTTCCATAGAAAATAAATGATTGAGTATCGGAGGAGTTCAAATGTAGAGAATGATCGGAACGAAGACACGTTTCCCGTGTTAATATTATCGTAGCTCGTTCAATTATCGAGTCAGAGAAAAATATGTTCCTCGTCGTAATGTTATTTCAGGGTAAACAATAATAATTCCCATCGTTTCCATTTGCTCGTAATTGTTTCTCTCGTAAAAACAAGCTTTTCGAGATATATCCCATCGCAACGGTAAGGGTGACAATTCCATTGTCGTACCGCGAAGATACGACAAAGCTACCGAAGCTTTTACCAGGCAACACGATTTGAAGCTAAAACACGTGGCTCAGTCCATGTAAAAGTCAAAGACCGAAAAGCGTTTATGAACCAAACCGTCAGAAATGAATGAGCCGAGAGTGAAAAATTTGGTTGTCCTAGTCGCGAATTCCGACGTAACGATTTCTCGTAAAGCTCATGCTTTCTCCTCGCGGGAAAAGTTCCTCTCTCAAAGGGCATTTCGCAATTCAACCAACCGACTTTCCGCCGCCTCTACATATCGCCACGAGACTCCTTTGTTTTTCCCAGACCATTTCGACTGTCGTGGCGCGGCTCGTTTTTTTTTGGAAACGAAAAGAAGGGTGGAACCACCGCCACCGTTCTTCGCCATGTTGGCAAGTGTTTCGAGCACTTAAGCGAACCGTGAAAAAGTTTTCAAGCGAGAAAGCTGCGTTCTCCCTTGAGTCGCAAAGTATATCGAGCCACTTCGGGTAATACAAATGCTATTTCCTAAGGACAGCTACAAGTGATTACCAACATAGAGAAAATGAAATTTTACCTTTCCCTAGTTTGGCGATGCCTTTTGGACGTATGTAGCGTTGATTCGCGTTTTTCACCAGTAAAACTTTTACGTCCTACAACTGCTATACGGCGGGCGAAAGTAGGATGTGGGAAGTTTGTAGATGTGGAAGTTGAAAGAGAGGAATGGCGAACACGAGAGGCTGGAACGACAATAGCTTTCCTGTTGTAAGGAGGTGTGGTCGCTGCCCATATTTTAAGTCAGACACAGAACTGCAGAGAACAAGTAGTAGCGTCAGGTCGAATGGCAGACACCAACCTACATAGCCAGACTGCGTAAAGTGTTCTCCGGGATTTATTGAATTATCAATTCGGCGTTTGTCGCTTTTCCTACCAATTTCTTTGTTTGGTGTCTATGAAGTTTCCGGTTACAACATTCTTTGAGCTATACTGAAGGCTATAAGAATCACGTGGCAGTGAAAATTAACCAATATACGTTCGATATCATTTTTGCATAGTCAATTGCTATAATGAATAATATTTGTAATTTCGGTGAAAATATGTCTTTTCTAGAGACTTTTTATTTTAATTGCACAATTATGCGCCCCGGGATCATTATTTTCATTTAGTTGACACGCGTACTCGCATGATGCCACTTCAATTGAAGTTCCCGTTAATTAGCGAGTGCAGTGTTCGTTTAATTTAGAGTTCAGTTGCGTTTATGAGAATTTCTGAACCAGGACTAATTTAACGAATGGGACAAGGCGTATCCTTGTAAATATTATTTGCGTCAGCTGCTCTGTGCTATGCACTTTTTTTTTTTCGCGACTATGAAAATGAACGCTCATCATAATTTCTGTATAACGAGTATTAAGATTTTTATAAAAGTCGATACCGCAACCAGACACTTATGGTAATATGTATATGTAGTAAGTAACGTCCAAGAGAAAATGACATTAATCAAATGGAATTTAATAAAGCGATAAAGGTTGAACCGATATCAGTGTATAAATGGATCGAGATGATATCGGGTGAGCAATTTTAATAGAAACAGGCTTCGGAGTATATTATTTTCTCGACACGTTCGTTAATCAAAACTCCCGTATCCCAAGAGAACTGCATACGTTCATCAGAACACTTGCATTCAGGTCATCTCGAATGCATCTGGAACCCTCGAGCCTGGAATCAATAAAAAAAAAACACAATATCGTAATTCGAAAAATATTTTCTTAACAAAAAAAAAATACATTCACCAAATACCGTTCATATTCCTGATAAATACATACCTGTATCTAAAGCACGTGGAAGGAATGTTAATTACGTAAACAACATAGACCAAGCAATTCCTTCATGAACTTTGACTTATTAAGCAAAGCGTATCAGACGCTCGAGTATATCCTTATACGCGAACTTCGTTCGGTTTTCAACAAACCGAAATGAACGCAAAGGAATCCCCCTTGGGTCATGGACCGCGCGGGATGCTGGAGAAAGTCGAATTAAGAGGTACATAAGTGGATCGAGAGAATCCCTCGCGAAGCAGAAGAATTTTCTTTGAGGTAAAATTCAGTTGAAGGATGTACACAGTCAAGCGCACCGTATAATGGATATGTTACGTAACATGTAAAAGGAGCAGAGCTTTATCAATGAACCGAACTGCCGTAGACGCGTCTTGCGAGAATATCCCGATAGGTCATGATTGGTAGATCGAGACGAATAAAAAAAAAAAGAAAAAAACTGATTCGGATCCCGGTACGTACGGGTCGCATAAAATAAGGGCAAAAGGGTTTTACGCCGTGAGAGCGACTGCGATATTGCAAAGTTTATGATTCCTATTCATGCCAGTCATGACAAAACATATTTTTCATGTCGCAGCGTCTACCGACTACCTTTACCTACGAGATACTCAAAGTATCTGCCATACCCTATATGTATATCCCACCTACGTATCCACGTAGGTTGGCACCCACATACGTATCTTGTTTCACAGCAGTTTTCAGCCTTTGCCGAGAAGATTCTAGGCTTACCGAGGCACTGATATACCAGGGCGAAAGGTCGTGAGCCCGACTGGGTGGAGTCGACGCCGTTCAACCTCTGACGAAGTAAGCAAATGTACACGGGTGGTTGTAGGAGAGCAGGGAGGAAATATACGACAGTTTTGGTCCCCTTATGTCTCTTTATCTTCATATTTAATATTTAATATTTTCCCTTTCATTTTTCGCAAATACATATAGTATATATACACGTTCGTCTATTTATATACCAGTGTCAAGAATATAGCGATTTTCCATTGTGTGTATATATATTTGTATTCTACAGGGTTTTACACACATTTATACGTGTACACTTACACTCGCGGTAATTCAAGGGAATATTTTACTTCCTTCTAACCGGAAGGAGCCTCTGGCCTCGGGATTATGGACATAAATATAATTATGCCACCGTCTGTCAGCTGAGCTTTTACCAGCCATAAGAAAAATAGACGACGTGTTTCTTGTGTGGGTTTACAAGCAGCGACGCACGACGTATATATTCGGTATCAAGTGAAACGGAGAAAGTTCTTTTATCCGGCAGTCTTTAGTGAATGCCGTAGGTCAGAGAAAGAAAGTGCCACCCGGTAGATAGCAGCGACCATGTATAATACGATGTTAGGGTGCGCGGGTACAGAGCATAAAGGGTGCCACCGATAAGAAATGTTTGTAACTTTCTTAGCCCCTACTAAAAACCACCCCTGCATTCACTGGCGTACATTATGAGTTTATGACATAACCGGGCCTGCCCTGAGAATATGATTACCGATAGGAGTGGCAAATTCATAGATCACCCTGTATAAAATCAAGCTCCGATAAAGGCACAGGTATTACCTACTTGAACTGCGTTAAGCTAATGTTTCCCATTAGCTTAATTCTTCCCTTCTTTCTTTTTGCTTCGCCCTCTCGTCTTTCCACCCTGCAAGCTCTGCGCAAGTATGGCCTCCCAGATACTCGAGCTTTCTCGCTGAATAATGCAAGCAAGTGACCGCGTGGCATGTTAATTCGATTAAACCTGTACTATATATGTATACAAAGGGGTTACAGGACTATCTGGGAAAATTGTACCTACATATTCTCCTCCTCGAGCTTCTCGATGGCTTTTACAACGCTTTTGACCCAGAGCTTGCGAGCGAGACAGGATAACCTTTAAATCTGACAAATATTATCGAGAAAGTTTCAAACGGTTTTATTGGCTGGAAATCAATGTTGCACGATCGATCCTACCTATTTCATACCCTACGAAGTTCAATCGATGACTATACGCTATTGTATGTATATTCATATACATATATAGTATATATGTTATAGCTGTCCATTACGGTACCAGACTCCGCGTTTTATTTAATTTTCAACCGTGGGATGGTTGCCCTACCTTTGCAAACCTCTATTTCCCTGGGTATAAGGTGTTATGAGGGTCCTACGTAGCCAGGGCTGACGGTTATAACGTTATCCGCGTCTAAGGGTGAGTTACAACTTACGGGGATGATTGGCTGCGCGTTAGCAACTACCCCTCCAGGCAACTACCGTGACTCTTGCGGTCAGCTTTCATTGATAATTGCATTAAAAACTATCGTGTTCTACTTGTCCGTCCCCCTATCATCCACCCCCCTTGCGCCGTGAACGCCAACCGCAGACCTGCTCCAAAGGATTAGAAATCCTTTTGAGCTCCAGGTGGTACCTTGATTGTAAAATGATTGCGGGCTCCATGTGTCCGTGCTTTCATACGTTAATGCAATTTATTATGGTGGCTGATACCGTTAAGAAAAAATAACTTGTCAAATTTCATATCTCGTTCGAATTTTTGTTACTGGCAAACATACGATTTTACGATCTCGTAAGCATTTTTCGAGCTGTGGAACGTGCGCGGAATTTTTTCAGCGGTCCAAGAGCTTCTTTTAAATAATTCTTTAGGACCTCCTACACGTGATAAGCCGCTTATTCTAAATATTATCCTTGGAACTTTACGGCGTTTAAAAATAATATTTTGTGTGAAGGCGCCTTAATGAAATTACATTACCGACGGAGAGCCTGAACAATGTCAAAGGACACTGGAAGGTGTCTATATAGATATAGTGGGGATGAAGAAAGGTAGGTGTCGGGTGGAGGGGGGGGGGGGTTATTTTGTCTCGGGGTAGCCAGAACGACGTCGAAATCCCTGTAGAGGTTGACTGTGCTGTGGGGGAAGGGGAGGGGGGGGGGGTTCAGAGGGGGGTTGACTTTGGTCACAGGTTATGGATGCTGAAGGTAGGTGAGCCTGATTTTTTTTACACTGTCGAGAGAAGCGACTTTAGGAACCGAGCGAGACGAATGGGATTAAGCTGAAAAAGGGGTGAAAAATAGAAAACGAGGTTAAAAAGGACAGCGGCACAAAGGCAACGTGCGAATAACTAAGGAAGCTGGAAAATGTGATGTAGTCTTGTAACTCTTATTAGATAGACGTACGTAAGGACGTAGTTTCACCGAAGTGAATATACAGAGGAAAACTTGAAGGGTTGCCAACTACGTTCACAGAAAAAAATATGTCACCATACCTTTCGACTGAACAACCAAATGTAGATTTATTATCCTAGCGGATCCCCCTTTTGCGGGTTCGAGGATTTACCCTTACCCTTAAGTTTGCACTAACCCGGATACCAATGGCGAATCCTTTTTACTTTACTTTTTTTTCCCTTCTTCCTTCCGATATCCTTCCGATAACCACTATAGTCTTAGTCCTTTTACTTGGACGTGCTTTCCTACACGGCACGTAGTGGCCAAAGTAAATGGACGAATTCCGGAATGACTTGAGAAACAGTTAAATCCTGTAGTGAGATAGTCGTGGGAGAAAGAAATTAAGGCGACGTACAGGTAGGTATTTTACAGGAAACATTTTTAGGGTCATTTTTTAAATTAATTTCTATCGGGTGGATAAACTTGTAGAATTTTTATTTACTTGGAATTTGTATGGATGATAAGGTAGGGATCTGCTGTACGGTATACAGGTATAGGTACTATTGCGGTATGGCGACGTACGCAAAAATGCATTTGTGTAACATCAAAGGCCAAGGTAAATAGCCCTTTTGCTGTTAGTCGTATAGCCGCATTTGATTTTACCGGTTAAAAGGGACTCAATTCAATATATAGATAAAGATATATACATATATGTGTATATATGAAGGAACTTAATTCGTATTGCGTATGACAGTGAGCCATACAGGTTGGAACAAACGGAATTGCATCAATTTGACAATTTGATACCAGTGCGCTTTGAAGATTATCCAAGGCAGGATATGAGCTTTGATCATTCGCGTAAACGTACAAATTAAGTATGTAATTTGTTTTCCGTTTTGAAATTTTATTTTTCTGTCGAATCAGGATTATTACGAAAATTTATCAGTGATTTTATACGGTACTCGTTTTATTATGGTACTCGTGTTAAAAATTTGTTTTTTTTTTTTCATTGAATTTCAAAAGATCGTATCTTTGTTTTTTATATTTTCACTGTGCCCTCTTATCTGATACTCAAAAGAACGTGATTTCAAAAACCATTTGGGTACTGGATAAGGCCGAACACGTGCTGTCATTATAACATGGTCTTGACCTGGGATTGACTTTCTGTGTCAGATAAAGAGGTTTTACTCTCGGGATCCGATTACTCCATATATTTTCCGCGACTTTGTCTTCTGTAGCAACACAGCGTCAGCCACACTATCATCCATCTATATTGCCAGCAACAACATCGACACGAACGACAGTGGTGGAATACGAATTTTCTGCTTCGTGTGAAATAAAAAAATTGGTGTTCTATACCCGTAACGATATAGGCTATAATATACTGTATATAAATATTTTTGTCAAATTTGATAAACTAATTTTTTTATTTTTCAATATCTTATTTGCCTCGTTGAAAAAAATGGTTCTCTAGTAAATTTGATTTTATATCATTTCAACGCTTTTCTTATATATGTATATGTGTATAAATGGGTCTTTTCGATATATACAGATAGTATATGACAGACGTGTGGATACATATGGTAAAAATTCTTCTGAATTTTTCACGTATACTCCAACCGAATGCTGCTCCCTTTCATCCTTTCCCACGTGTTTAACGTCTCCACTCACGTTTCCATTCGTCCGGACACGAAAAGCTTTCCGCTTCTAGAATAGACCAAGATATATCTGTAGCTCGATATACTTCACACTAGTTATCGCATCTCTTTCAGATCCGAAAAACCGCATCCCCCACATTCTGATACTGAGCTCTTAGCACTCACCGATTATGGCTCCTAACGTAAGGTCCAAAAGCCTTGAGGGAAAATTGAAAACGATTTTCCCAAGAGCAGGTTTACGTTAATCCAAGATTCGACAGGGCTTTTCATATCGTATCGGACGCCATCAGCAGCCGCCATTACGTAGCACCTTGGGGAACTGGATATTCGTATTAGCTATACTTGAGAGAATTCAAAATGCATGGTAATCTTATTATTACAGTAATAACAATGCAATGGCTTACTCAATCACACAATGGAATCGTTTAACCTATAAATGAATGTAAAAAAATTGACTCGTTATCAAAAATTCACCATTCGTTATCTAATTTCGAAATATGCTCTAACTTAATTAGTGGTATATTATTAATTGATACTAATTAGTAGTTCTATTAAACTTTGATTCGTTTCGCTGGAGCTACTTCTACTGTCGTAAGTGAATGTATATTTCAGCTACGATAAGATTACCCTACTCAACTTGAAATTAGACCCGTCAAATTTATTTTAGGCATGTAGCGATGTATGTGGCATCCGTCTGTATTATATACAAGAGATTTCGATACTTATAAGTACCTTGTTCCAAACGTAGGTCCATTCTCTCTCGTCAGCTTTTTGATTCTGATCATTGACGTTGATAACACTTTCGATTACCTCGCATCAAGAAAAGCACGTGTAACGCAAAGAAAATGCTCTCAGGTCAAGTTTCTTTTGCGACCGTGTTACCCGGTATATACGTATATATGCCGTCTGAAGGTAACGATACCAATACACGCGAAGCGTCCATTTTCGGTGGATTTTATTTCTACGTATATTATTATTTTTTTCAAAGCGAAAAATTATTTCTATTCTCGACGTTAGCGGACCTACGGCATTTTTATTTTCCAATTTTTCTTTTCTTTTTTTTTTTTTTAATTCAGTGCTCAGGATACGTACTAATTCTTTTGATATCAAACTCGATAGGAATTCTATGCATAGTTTTTTCCATGGTCGTATAATAAAGTAAGCATTCCTATTGGAATGACCTTTGGGCACTGTGCACCGACATTTCATGGGAATGGAAATCCTGGTATCAAATACTCCCCTGGAGGAATGTACTATATTGTTATCTTGATGGGAATATCCTGTTTCATAAAAAAAAAATAAAATTCTGCATTTTTATTCAAGCGTGAATATTGCCGGCTTTTTTTCTGAACATTTTTCGAATTTAAACGTTTCTGGCATCAGAAAGGTACGTATCACTGTCATAGCACGGGAGGCGATTGTGCGGAAACTCCAGTCGTATCTCTTTCCGTTTCTCCGAGATTCAACTTTTTTATCTTTATCAGCTTCAAAAGGTGGAGGCATTTCTTTGTCTGTTTACCCCTTGAGGGAAGTTTCTCCTTACGAGAGTCTCCATTATGAGCGCGAAGGAGCGAAAGATTTTTCAATGCACCAAAAGGAAGACTCGGGAGAGTTGCACAATTTTCACGGCTCTTCCTTTACATATACTATTCAATTATCCGTGCTTCTGCTCTTTGAAATTTCAAATCGTGCCAAACGAGAGATCTTTATCGAAATCTTTAATTTTACGGATAAGCACGAGTATAACATTTTTAAAATGTCTAATTTCATGGTCGGCATGTACGATTCTAATTTCGAGGTAATTTCGCGGAATGTAAATAACGTGCGAAACGATTGGGTCAGATAGCTGAAAGATGAGAATATAGAGTGGAAAGGTCATCCCTTTCGGAAGGGTCAAATTGGCGAAGGGACTGAAAGGATCTAAAATCTGTTTCAAGAATAGGCATTATCTTGACCGACAGCCATCTTGGTCAAATCTACCACGGTCTCTCTGTTTAAAGTCCCAAGTCGGAAAGGCTCTCCACATCTATCCATCAGGAGGCATTGTCACAGCCTCCATTGTCAAGTCCTTTGTCGGCTCCCGTAAGGATGCCGGAACTGTCCTAGTCTGCAGCCAATCTCTATTTTTTTTTATTCATAATAATGACCACCCTTATCCATTGCACTGGCCGTTATACATGCACATACGCCTTCGTACTTTCCAAATCTTCGATACATCCCTTATCAATGATAATGAGAAATTGTGTAATCTTTAAATTTTTATCTACTTGCGTGTACTGTCATTGTATGCGATCACAGGTATACCTTAAACAAAAAAGAGAGAAATTTACACTCAAAGATATCGTAGACTCCACATACGTGGGTTTACTTATGGTAAATTACATATGAAGGCATCAAATGGCTTCCGCAAGCTGATTTAACACTCTGTGGGTGAAAAAGCCGAATCTCGAAACTGTAATAGGAAACGAAAGATATCTTATCTTTGGTGGGATAAGGATAAGACGCTTATCGTGGTTTCACCCAAAGTTCAGGGTAACAGAACTCAACCATCGATCAAGCCTTTCATGTCGCCGGTATAAAAGCTCGTGTAGCAGCACCTCGAGACACATACAGATGTTACTTTACGAATACGAGGAAAATTGACACTGTATAAAATCTATTATAATATACTATATATACATTATATATATATATATTCTTAATTTCTGACAAGCTTTATTCTTAACTCCAGCTTTTTTTGTCTTCGTCCAAAATTTTGTCTTGACATACTATCTCAAAATACTTTTAAGGGTTCATTTTCAACTAATCGTTACTTATGCTATTAAAATTTTGTTTGCTCTGCATTCAGCAAAAGTCCGATTTTAATTATTTTCTATAAGTATTATCAAATAATGATACTCAATTTGCAACAATGCGAATTTTTGGAAATGAAAGAATATTATATATTATAATATATACTATAATTATTATATCTGTATTGGTCAATTACGTGAAGTACAACGGCTAGTACTTTTTCTCTCTCTCTCTCTCTCCTGTCTTCCTCTCCCCCCCCCCCCCCTCTCTCTCTCTCTCAAACTAAAATCGAATCCTGTGAAATTCCTAGGCGAGATTCCTTTGACGCGTAACGATGCACGGCGTAACGCAATAATGAAAATTTCTGTGGTCAGATTTCAAAAGGCAGCCGTTCGAGTTGCCACCGAGTGAAGCCGCTAGACTAGCATTGGATCGTTACCCATCCGTATGGCTGAACAACAGAATCCAACCCATATCATATTCGAATGAACTTTGAAAATTCCTTTTTCCACGCACATATTTAATTTCATCTCAGGATTTTACTATACCCAATTAAATGTTAAAATAGCGATCACGAGGATAAATGTTGAAAATGTAATTGAAATTGTAAAACAAAATGAAACATGATAAATTGATTACCAAGTATAAAAAAATTTGGTTCAACTACTAGCTGCTTCTACTTCAATTCGCACAATGGCCCTGCATCATTCTCCGAACAAAGAGCATCGCGCTGAATAAAAACTTGGAAAAATTTCATTGAAAAGAGCATCCCACACGTTTGACCTTTTTCGCTTCTACATGCTCTCGCAATAAGGATATGTATATATATATATATATATCTTCGTATAAACCATTATCAGTAGGCGACACCTTTATAAAAATTTGTCCAGTAATTTCTTTGAATCGTACATGTGCAATATAAACCTATCGTGATATATACATATATATGGAGTCAAAGAAAAAAAAAAAATAAGTATAGAACTTCGTAAAAGATTTGAATGATTCCTTTTCCAAATAAAATATCCCAATTTTGATAAATAATAAATATAAATTAAACGGAATAGAGGTATTTCTTTCGGGGAAAGAAAAAGAAAATGTCTCATACGAAATTCACGATACTCTATCCGATTAAAAACACAGCTCCTCTAATTGTAATTAATAATTGCGCTGTAGGAGAATAAAAAATTTAGGTTTAATTGCGCACGCAACTAGAGGGGTTAGCGAGTGTGTTCACATTGGCGACGGAACTGCTAACCTATTGTACGTACTTACCGCATGTGGCAGCACCGTAGTTACGAGCATTTGATTACCGCTCGTGCAACATTCCCGTGTTTCCTGCTCGACAATGAGTTACTGGACGTTGAGGATAGAAGTGTGAAATAGTAAAGAGGAGAAAAAGAGAAAAAGAGAGAAATTGAAAAGAAGTGACACCTGATGGGGAATATGGGATGTATATATATATATGTATACGGGTTTTCAAGAACTAATTTACATTCCAGGCAACGCGTGTTCGTCCCAGTCACCGTATTGGGGTCAAATGACTCGCTACTTCTTGAGTTCTTCAGGAGAAAAGGGTGTCGATGGTGGAACATTGCAAGAGGTCCAAAAAGTATGCCTGAGTGTGTCGTGAGTGTGAGTATGTGTAAGGAGTAGACGGGTAAAAGGGAAAGAAAAAAAAAAAAAAAAACTTTGGTGAAATTGAATGCCAATTCGATGCCGAACGTTGAGAATTTTAAGCAGTTTTCGAACAAGCTTCTTCTTGAAGTTTCGTCAAAGTCTTTCTTGCAGGATATCGTCCTTGCGATGCTTTAGAACGGTATCTGGATTGGAATGGATGTAAAAAAAATGGAAAAAATTGAATGAAATTCGAAGATTTGATTTTTTATTAAAAATCTGTTTCGTTGCATTTTTTATATCCTCCCGCCATACATAATTATCCTATCGAACGGTAAAACAGTATCGCAATTAAATTTATTGGAAATATATATATATGTATACACGTGGTATTTAACTACGGTAGATATTATCTTCCAATTGACCTTTTTCCTAGTGACCTAATCCTGTTTGAAATTCTAGGGATATTTGTATAATCAGTATATATTTCCATGCTTGGATTAACCCAATGAAATTAAACCTAAACATACGCGACCGTATAGTATAGGATTTGTATCTGGTAACTATACGATCAGTATCAATATACATACTGGTACGGAATTGTCCACCCTGGAAGCAAAGCGATCCTCATACCAAACGTAAGGTAAGCGTCGTCCTTTTTCAATTGCATTTTAGTGGCCGTTTCTGCGACTCCCTCCGTAAATCCCTTGGCTAAGTTAGACACTTGTGCCGCCATAGCACTGAGGCCGTGAGGTAGGAAGCGTAACGTCACAGGGCGCCCCTATAAATTTTCTTCCGATTTACGGGATCCTCTCTCTTCTTGGTAAACCCACAGTTGAATCCCATGGGACGACAACCCTTAGACTGAAATTGTTTAATGAATTGCCGTAGAGGCTACCCCTAACGGCGAATTCTTGAAAGTCAATTCGAGCTGCTACCATGCGTCTATAAGATTCGAATGTTTAATGCTATCGGCGTCGCGACGTCGAGGACTGTTTTAGAGTGCTTTTGTGGATACTCGAGACCGAGGATACGGTTTTGTAATTTTCTTTTTGAAAAGAATTACATCAAATTATTCAAAATATAAATATTTAATTTTTCTGGCGAATTTCTATAAAGTTAGCTTAGCTATGGATATTCACGAGTAATTTGACGGGTTAATGCGAAAATGTTCAGTACCCTATATTTTTTTTTATGTACTCATTATCGATGGAAATTTTTATAGCACCTTATCAAGCAATTAATTTCGACTCTTACCTAAGTTTCGTGGGGATGCGAGTATCACGTTTTAATACGAGACGCAAAAAGGTAGGCTTTTTTGTTTCGCACGGTAATTTGCGCATTAGTAGCTATACTACAAGAAGTAAAAGTTCCTTCTGGCATGTGGAAATGGTCGATGCTTCCGTGCGCAGGGCGCAATCTTGACTTTGGTTATTTCATAGGATATTCGCACGAAACTAAATTGAATGACCGAATTAAACGGGAAACGACATCGTGCCGGTGGCTGTTCCAAATCTCTTCAATGAATTTAATCCTCCTTTAAGCCGTTGAATTAATTTCCATGTCAAGTTTCAAATTTAGCGACGCTAAGCGATTCGATACTCAGTAAAATTGAATTTAGCGTATGAAATCGAAGTCGCACGAATAGTTCGGGTCGGTACAAATCCGACAGACCGCCTTGAAAATTACTATTGTGGTTTTACCGATTTTACCGAATTTCTTCTGGTACTTGCTATGGGCACTACGACCATAAGCAGTCATTTCGATCGAGTGAGTTCTATGAATCGTGACAAGTCGGACTTTCAATATTGAAATATCAAAATTCAACCGTGAATATTTCTCGATAGTGAAATTTGCGAGTTCCTCTATCCGATATATATATGTATATATTATATATAGTGTACATAGAAACACGAGAAACAATGGTATTTGATACTTCACGACAATCCCTATATGTATATATATATCGCTTGAAATACTACGAGCTCGACTACGATGATTGCTTGAAAATTGGAACAATAAAACATCCTGGACTCGAAACTATTATCGATACTGATAAAACATGAAATCCGTTTCACGTTGGAATCCATCAGAACCGACGGTGGGTCACTCTACCAGAGGCATGTAGGACAAAAATACTACACTATATTTAAAACCCTATAGAAATGCATTGATTTGAATATAAATTTCTAGGGGGGAGGGGGGGGAGGGGGAACGAAGAAAATCCCAAAAACATTAACCCTGAAATTTACAATGAACAATCACATAACCTGTGACGTGATTTTTCGAATCCCGGTCACAAGGCGACTCCGGCTACCGATGCAGATAACGTTCTTGCTTTCCGACTCCCTTCGGGTCGCCACACTATTCAGAAACTACGCTCTCGGGTTGATTAGTACAGTTTTGCCAATGTTCTCGGACGAATTCTTTATAGTTTAGTGGAGGGCGAGGTGCTCGAATCTGCCGAGGGGAGATAGTCTCGACGTACCGAGTTGCCCGGCAGAGGAGACGAGTAGAGGAACCGACGGAGACGTCTCCACGGACCGGCAGAAGCCTGGCTGAGATACCGGCGCCCCGCTGGAGATGGGCAAAGGGCTGTAGAGCGGGCGGAGGATAAGTTTTGATACGGTTAAGGGCAGG
>JARQSV010000355.1:961608-973207 GCA_030142285.1 Calameuta idolon | reverse complement strand
GGTGAGTGCTCCCAATTTATTAATTGGTGAAGGGATTTCGATCTGTTACGTTCTCGATCAGCTGTTCTCTGTATCGCACACTATTCGCCTGACGCTTACTCCGACCCTCTCTACCTTAAGCTAGCAGCCTGAGCGGCCGTGCAGTTCCGTTAACGTCCGCTCCCGTTCATGCATCCAGTTGCGTTTGCTGATTTTACGCGACCTCAAAGATCAGCACCTACGGTTTCGTTTCTCGATTTCACGCGTCCCCAAAAATCGAAAGGATCCGTTAAGCTACCGCCTTTCCGATAGGTTCCGTCAGAGCTCTCGTTCTTGGTAGAGTTTGGCCTGTTCCACCCCAACTCCCAGTTCATACCGGCGCGTCAATTCCCGGTGATACAAGAATTGGCTGGCGCCCGCCTGGCTTGCGGACGTGTAAAAAAAAAATGAAACTACATAATAGATACTCAAAAAATAAATCCAAATTCATGTACCAAGAGCCGCGTTTAATCTGACGGGTATTTGAAAATCTCGAAGAAAGGCCAAAAAGTTAAGTGATATCTCCGATACGTGGATGCTGGGTACAGACACGGGATACAGGGTTATTTTGTGAAGCTGTAAATAGAAGAGGAAGTAAAAAAAGTAGGAGACTGGGAAGGTCTAAGGATACGAAAGAAAAGAAGTAAGATGATGGTGATGGCGGTGGCGGGAGGGGGAGGGAGGTGGGTAAGGCGCATCTCCAATGTACCATGCCAGGTCCGGCTCAAAACATAATTTTTCTCTCAGTGTGTGGGATCATCCAGACATTTTTCATACTAAGCTTTCACTTCGCAATGCTTCCAGCATCCTCTTCTACCTCTTTCAGCTAGCTCAGACTCTCACGCTCTCTTTCCTAAATTTACCATCTATCCGTCCTTCCTCCTCCCGAGCGCATTATTAAGTTTCCTCGCCACACTCGCCCAAATTGCACGGAACAGAATGCCAAGCGGCATGCGAATTTATACTTAAATTGCAAGGATAACCGAGATTCTTGGTCCTCAGCGTTATTCTGCATGTGTAATCTGTATGCAATCTACATCCTGTTACGTAATCTTATGATCTTATCGATAATATATAGTTATAGTAATAATATTTGGATATCATCCTTATACGTTACGTAAATCCTCTTAGAGTGTTAGCTTAGACGTAGTATATGCATATACAGAGTTTAATGTACGCGTCAGATATATGGATCATGACGACGAAGGATTATGACGTGGCGAATGGATCCGTGATAATGACAGGTGCAAAAATATCTTTGAGCGTCGACAATTTTTCTCGTTTAACTTCTGGCCTTCGAAAGGTCCTGGAAAAATGGCCGCTGTCGACTTTTTTGACGACGGTTTACGGACTCGGAATCTCTTACTTTATGTGTGTGTGTGTATATACATTTACGTGTGTATATGGTATTGTTACGATAGGAAAAGGCCCCTTCTTCGTCCTTTTTGCCTTGCACGCCTTCTACAGATTCCATGAATTCTATAACCCCTGCCTTTCGATACTTCCTGAGAAAAAGTCTTCGCGAGAACAATTTATTAAAGAAAATCCTTTGGGGCTTTTAACCATTTGTTTTCGCGAGACGCCACTATTCCCCGCTGAATTTCGTGTCTCTTCCCAGAAAGTGTGGGTAGTGGGTATCGCAAAATACGATGCGTGAGGATATATGATTGCGATATGAAAAAAAAAGGTGGGGAAGGATAAAAAACGAATTGAAAGAACACATGACATCTCGAAGCATTAAGATTTCATTCGGGCTGATAATTCAAAAAGTTTCAACGTTAAATACAAGTAGACCCCTGTTAATATTTTCAGCCGGTCGAAAAGCGTTTTTAATCTTACCTGAAAAGTCCATCTCGTCAATTAACTCTCGTGAAAAAAAAAATAAATAAAAATACTTCGAAACGCTCTCGCGATAAGAACGAATATTTTTGCATTCGTAAAAACGATACATATAGGGGAGGAAGAAAAAAAGGTGAAAATTCACGTACGGCACCAGTATTCACATTTTACAGTAGCCGAGAGTGTGTACGTCTTACCTCGTCGAGAATCTCATAGATTTTTCGCAAAAGATTTTTTTCTCTTTACTCTATCATCGCCGAAGTAACGTGTCTTAATTTTTCTTCTCTGCTTCCCAAAATGCGCGACTCCTCGCTATACAGACGGGAGATGCTTTTCGGCCGGGAACAGGCATCTTGAAGAATTTAATTCCATTCAATTTGGTATATGTATACCACGTTTAAGGGGTCATCATCTTATGGTATACAATACACGAGAGTCACCTGAATTTATATCTAATTTGTATAAGCGTCTACGCTAATGAGATTTTGTTTGAATTACCCGCCAGATATCAAACGAAATCCTTTCAGTTATAAGGTTTTACAATTTGTCGTCTTTTCCAGACTGTCTGCCATTTGCATAAGACTTACTCAAGTTTTTGACGTCAATTACGTTTACCTCTCGAGTGGAAGCACTGATTAAAGGGTTTTCGCGTCGCTGAGCGTAACGAGGGCAGTAAAACCTTCGATTAATGAAAAAAAAAAAGTCGCGTAACTTGAACACGAATGCCTGGCACGTCGTAGCTCCTGGCAATTACTGTAAAGCAGATGAAAACTTTTTTCGCGACAGTTAAACCCATTTTGCACAGTGAAATTTGACGGAATAACTGCTTTCAAATATAAACGAAGTAAAGAGGGCCACGTGTACATTCCAAATATGCAGTCAATACAGAGTAGATACTATAGAGAGTGAACAGTGTATAAATTCTGACTTAATATCACTTGCATTCCAGTAAAGTATCTTGATTTTTTTTTTTACATTGATAAACATACACATCCTGCTTATATAAACTTTCCAGCTTTATTTGAATTTCGAAAAAGAACTCCATAACAGCTTTGACGTAAAGGAAATAAAATTTGTGTTTTTTTTTTTTACTTTCATTTATTTTCTACCCTCTGTATATACGTTCGTATAATTCTGCACACCCTAAAAGCCATTGGGCAATGGTGTAAAGCCATGTGCTCATTAATGCCTGTAAGCCCATTAGGGTGAAAGGGTTAATGGAAGATCGATTTGTCATTCTAATCTCGTGGAACCCAAGTGGGACTTTTAAGGGCGAAATTGATCTTAGTAGAAGTCATGGCGGGAATAGTGAATTATGAAAAAGGGATGAAAGACCCTGTTGCTTTTGAAAAATTAGTATGGAACAAGAAATTTATAAAATAAATTAAATCAATAACCACCCCTGAAAAGGTACTAATAATTTTGTACCTTACATATGACTTTTTGTTGTATAGATTCTAACTACTTAATTACGTTGCTGATTAGATTCTTATTATATGTATAATAAAATTGACAGTTTTAAAAAGTGGCTTCATGGAAAGAATTAAAAAATTACATACAATGTATAAAGAATGTAATATCATGTAGTGGAATGTAATATACGTTATACGCGTTGTTGATATCGACTCAAAAAAATTTTTTTTTCAACTTTTCATTAACGTTTTTGAGTAAATTTCACTGCTGTGTTAAAATCGATCCTCCAGTACTGAATGTCGCGTACAGTGAGTGCGGAGCTTAAAACAATTTTAATTGCATATTCGTGTTATGACCATGTAAAAAGATTCTGGCATATAACATATAAGATATACGTACGTAGAAAACGGCAAAGTCCGACCTGTCGGTCGGGCAGACTTTTCAGCTTGAAATTTCCTAGCTGTACTTAACGTTAATTACTCGAAGCGGTTTAATGAAAGTTTTCAATTAAAATCCCCCGGCGGGTCCGCCCTTTCTTCCGTAAGATTAATTCGGCGCAGACAAGGCAACGTAAAAATAAAGAAATTTCGAACTACACTGCCCTCTCCCTACGCGACTTATAGAAAATTAATAAAATTATAGTCACATGTTACATAAAAAATTTTTATAACAATTCCGCTCGAGATTCATTTACGAAAATTTCGAAAAATCTTACAACCCTAACTTGCAATCCACCTGCATCTATTCAAAATAGATGTCGAGAAAAAAATCACTGAAAATCCAAGTGAAATTCGGATTAACGATTGATCGCAAAAATCAATCGCACGTGAATAGGAAATATCGATGACATAATTTGTTTTCTCGGAAACACTGTTAACACGTGTATAACGCGAAGGGAATATAAACGAGAGTAAATTCGTAAATTAAAAAAAAATATAAACGTTGGTACGAATAATATTTGCAAGAATCAAAAATGTCAAAATATAGTAAATATATTTATGAAAATATTTCAAAGTCGTTATGCAAAGTAAAACTTATTTCTGTAATATATATTATATATAATAATAACAATCTCCAACATTTCAATCCTTTAAAGCCACCGGTCAAAGGTCACGTAAGGAGTACGAGAGAGAAGCTTAAATTTTGATTTGTAAAAGGAATTAAATGTTAATCCTGATACATTGCATACATTTTATATTCGCACAGTGTATATACATATATATAGCTTATAAGCATTACGAAATACATAGGACATTTCGTCCGGCTCAAATGTGCCGCACGTAATCTTTATGTCCTTAATTCGAGCAATAAAAATTCCCAAACGACCTTCATGCATATTATTTCGATTTTATTTCAGCGCAATATACACGAATATCGGAGCTTCCTTAATATTCCCAACAGATGGCATACGGAGCGTTTCGAATTTTCAGCCTTATAAAAAGTTTCAAGTTTATACGACACCTCCTTATACGATACCTATTATCTCTTTTCCTTATATAACAATAAGAAAACGTCGCGACGTCATTATTTGGTTGGAAACAAAAAAAGCAGCAAGGAATATCGCAACCCGTGCCGAACTAGTTTCATGCTCCAGCTCGATCCTCCTTATATAAATAATGCATAGCCATAAAATCTTTCTGTTAAATAATATAGCCCACCAGATATATACCGAGGTAACGGACGATGCGTCTTCCCGTGATTTATAAACCGTATAAATTAATGAAGGCGTTAAGAAAACGCAGAAATATCTCTTACCCTGTGAGCTCGATATATATATATATACATATATAGTATAGTAAGAAAAAATAGGTAGAGAATCTTTTTCTCTCGCTCCTTGTTAAATTTCACCAGAGAATATGTTGTTTGTCTCCATTTGCCTTACCGCTGTCTGTATATGTGTGATACGAAATCTCATTAGTGCAAGACGCCATTTCGCAAATATAGCTACGGCAAAGGGAGCCCATTTTGATCGTATAGCCAGTAAGCGAATGACAGGACGATATTGCTGCCAAGAGATTGGCTAGATCGAGCTCTGCCAGATATAACACGTCAAGCTGGAGAATCTGGAGATAAAATTCGCCAGGGAGGAATGAAACATATTTTGGAACTGCCTGTAGAGATCCCTTAGAAAGAATTACAATTTTTTTCTTTATTTCCATCCAGTGGGGCTCTTTTAAGACCGAGAATAAAGTCGATAATTATCGGAGATAAAATTTCATGAAAAAAAAATATCTATGCTGCTTATGAGATATCGCGCAAAATATCGTATAATATATCTGATAAAGCGTAGGTTTAAGTTTACGAGGCATCTTCGACGTGTTCCATTATTCTTGCGGACTTTGTATCCGCTTCGATTCTTTCCTATGATATTGCAACTGCTGCAGCTATTTCTTATCCTAGTCCTAGTATACATTTATCTGCATATACAGATGTTATATAGATATGTTATAAAGACGTATTTGCAATGGGATTTTATCCCCTGGTACTGTCTTGTAAATACGATGACGTCACGCGATATAAATAGATTATCGACAATATGTAAGGAAAGTGGAATTTGTTTTTAGGCAAAATTGTTATCGTGTACATGTATATACATAGTAAACAAGTCCCTGGGAATATCTGGGAACTTTCGTATCGATGCGACACTTACGCCTGGATTTAGCATAGAGAATTTCCACCGTTTTACAAGATTTAGTCAGACACTTAAAGCTTTAGGTGAATCGTATCATTAAAGCGATACCCATAGCTTTTAACGTGATTTACAAGTAGATTAAGCGTTGGATGAGTTTAATGGCTTTATAACATTTTCAGTGTCACGGATGAAGATATACGAAGAAGATTCGGGTGTACTATGGTTTTAATAGAAGGAAAAATAATTTTGGAATTATAGATCCTGATATACTTGTTTTTCGTATTAAATAAATGTACAGTCACTATCGTAATTATAATTTGGATAACGAATTAATAAATCTCTTATCTGTCGCAAATGGAACGTATACTTGGAATGGGTTGATTTTCAAGAACGTCAATTACCGTGATAAAGATTATCGGCACTTGATTGTATCCAAGTGTAAAATAAAGGGGAAGATAAAGATAATTGCAGAAAGCAATCATTGGTTGAATTGCCGATACGGAAAACAATGTATTTAAGGTAAAAGTCGTATTGGCTTATAATCCTTTTTTTTTTTTTAATTTTAATTTTTGATTTCATCGAGAAAGCCAGTTTCATTATCTATGATTCCGGATATCCTACAGAGATATTCCATTTAAAAAATTATTTTCTTTGACCCTTTGAACTGCAGATGGTCTCCGTCTTCTTTATTAATTTCGTAGCTAATATCACTTCCAGACTACATGTAGTTCAAAGAGATGAAGATTCTTGAATCTCCAATGGCTTTACGCTTCACCGAACGTCAAACGTACGTATTTCAACGAAGACCAGATATAGTACCGATAACGCAATAATAATTATGACGACAGAGAATTTATGTCTCGTTAACATTTTTTTCTTACTCCAGTGACCTCTGACTTGAGCGAATTTCACGAGGTTACCGAAATCATCTCACGGTCGAATTACTTTAGCTGAAGAATTTTCGCGAGAAAGATTCACCAGGGAAATGGGAATGGCGCTTGATCATAGGTGGTGGTGGGGATGATGGTCGTTGGGTCCAGGGGAGGGAGTGGGGAGGGGTAACGAGGAAGGGGATGGAAAAGAAAAATACATGGCCCAGGTATTGACCGTACAAGTTTCAACGACCTCGGCTTTTTCAACGTTGCAGTAGGTAAAGGTTAGGATGGCGAGATAGGACAGAAGATCTTCGTGAGTGAGCCGTTCTACCTTTCTAGGTACCAACCTACCTACCTACCTACTGCTCAACCCTCGGATAAGCCTCTTTACCTTAATTCCACAGGCTTGTCTCGGGCGATATTCTGCGCCCGTTAAGGATTATACGAATTTTCTTCATTTCGCACAGTGCCGCTCCAGTTTTCCAAGGAGTCAAATTAATTTTTCATAAAAAAAAAAAACTCTATGGTGGCTTTATAGAGACTTTTATGTTTTCATTTTATTTCACGATTTTTAACGATCGGTCGTCGCATGACATCGACTTATATATATTTCGCACTTTGTGGCCTTTTTTTTTTTTTTAATACTTGCGGTACATGTATCCATAGTTATAATTGGTGACTCACGTTTTTACCTCATCCAGCATAATATTTACTTGTCAATTTCCCACAGAATGTAAATGACGGAAAAAAAGATATTTGTGTCAATTTAAATATTTTGTTTATCGAGAAAAACAACTGCCCTCGGTAGTATACGACCTGGATATCAAATCTAGTGCGCGAATTAAAATTTTGATTGGACAATTTACGCTTGATTGCTTATTCCAGAGACGTGTAAGTTAATGTCTTTTAGTTTACGTAAATAAATTATTCTTTGCTGATAACACTGTATCTTCCAATACAAATTTCACGATATACTCGTATACTGTTCGATTGAAAATTAATTTTAAAAAATCAATAAATTATTTAATAAAAATTTTCGACACTTCGAACATAGCTATTCGATTTATTGATTAGTCGATAAGAGACAAGAGTTTATTCGTTTGTAAAATATAGCGCCAAATTCAAAATCCAAAATAATACCAACGAGTTCCGGTTATTCCTGCCCATCGAAGAATTTCCGATTTAAACGAGCGTAACTCGAGCATGAGGAGTCGCAATGCGATTTCTTCCAGCCGAACGAAGGGAGAAGCCATTGCCGTAGGCAAGATCAGGCATCCTTAGTATTCGAAGGGTGTCTCTACCAGCAAGACAGAATCTGGTGCGGATCGTAGAAAGGAAGATGAATCGAGGAGGAGAGAAAAAAAGAAGAAAAACGAAAGTGACCAGGATACCTACGAAACACCTCACAAATACTTACAAGAACATATAAAGTACTGTTGATCCTGTCCGTAGAACCGATTGATCACCCACATCCCCGTTCGCTGGACCAGGATGCTGGGAAACTTTAAAGGACTCTGAAACGATTCGTTTTTATTCGATCTCCCTTATTTAACCTTTACATTTTTATTGAGACGAAGTGCTCTACGTGTATTATGAAAATATATGCATTTACTAGGATATGATTGTTTGTCCCTATATAGTTATTTCAAGTAAATTTCACTTTGAAGCTAAAGCACGCGTGTTTCCCCGAAAGCACGTAAAAGATAATCAAGGCAGCTACTTTTCTTGCTTGAATAAAATATTGACGTAGAGCGCAGTCGAATGAACTCAATTTATTAGATTTGGTTTACTGTATAACTATGGATATGATAAAGTTAAGATAACAGAGCTGGTTTAGTTCAATGAATTTTATTATGATTTATAGAAATAAAACTTACTGCAAGAGGAATAAGCTTTTATTAGCCGAAGTCGACCCGATTGGGTTTTTTTTTTTTTTTAATTTTTTTTTCTCAATCTAGACTTGTCGAAGGCCCATAAGCCCTTCTTGATTTGACAGGATCGTCTTGACATTCGTTCTCGTAGCTCAATTCTAGCTACGGTTTTATCGACTCCGCGATTCTTTCTCTATGTATTTGAGTTGCGACCCACGTAGCTCGAGAATTAAGACCAATCAGCGCTGATGTATGATATATGACGTGGTTGGTATTGCCAACCAAAGGGAATCCCCAGCTGTATCCTTTTCTTTATCTTCTTTTCTTATATCGTTTCCGCACCGAGGAAACACATTCCGGACGCGTTTCGCCACTATGTCTCTATTACGAATTGTATGTCCGACACGCGCGGACATCGTTACGATTTAAACATTTTCTCTATTTTTTTTTTCGGCTTTACCCTTTGATCCTACGTTTCTGGAGAAATACCGTTTGATAGAGGCAATAAATTAAAAGTCGTACGATTTTACCCTGCGGTATTCTGACTCTTACTTGACTCAATCCTACTTCTCTTTAGGGTTCGACCTTTGTCTTCCTAGGAAGATCATTTATTTGCCCATTACTTAATGTCTTTTGGATGCTGGGATATCTTGTCGAGTTTCAACGAAATTTTTGACAACTATTTATTTTGAAAAAATCAAACGGTGTAATGATTTTTTTTATAATGATTGAATATTTATATCTTTAAGAATACCGTTCTGTTAGGTACTGGTTTGCTTATTATTTTTGTGATTGTCAAATATTCAGGATTATTGGTAATGAGGAGATAGGAGCGTCTATGCAGGATAATTTTAAATATGAAAATCCTATAGGTGCTGGAAAACGTTCGTTGGCGAATTCGTTGGGCTCCTCGTATTTTAGACTTGCAGGTTGGCAACCTACTGGTAGGATAGGCTTGGTATACCTGTGGGAAAAAGACTATCCAATATCTTTACCTCTCATTCTGATCCTGCCACCAAGGATACCAACGTATCAACCGATGACCAGTAGGATAAAAATGCACGACTTAGCTTATAAAAATATATTTCCTTTTAAGTCTGAAATACTGAAACACTTTTCCAACGTTCTAGCAATATATTTCTCTTTGCGCTAGTGGCGCCAGTCTACACGGTGCCCCGTATCCGACTTGCGAATCAGAAAAGAAATATTCGTGCCAAAATACAGCGGACATGTATCTCCACGAAAAGTGGAACAATTTGAACATTTTCAAAAAAAACTATCAAACTCAAGTCCAAAAGGTGACTAATCCAAATTCTTATTATGATTGTATTATAAGTAGGAATTTATCGAAATTATTTGGTACAAGGAACGAAGTAGAGTACTTTTAAGGCATTTTGGCCAGAGAACAAATTTTTACAAATTCTTCTAAGATACGCATCATTCTCTAGTTTACTCAGGATTTATACGAGCTTCCTTTGTTCTCGTGAAAAGAAAAAAGTCTCTGACTTTTCTTCACTTTTTTTTTCCTGGAGACGACATCTCGAATACTTTTCTAAGTTGCGAATCGCAAAGTCTCCAATCTTTCTTTTTACGACTTTTCGCCCATTTTTTGCTCCTCATCAGACCTATAACTCACCTCCGGTTTTAAGATCGACTTTTGACATAAGTGATTTTTTTATTATTTCCCTCTAGTTTGCTCACTTCGAGACAACATTATTCCAACACTCGAGAGTTTCGCGAAAAAATAGAAAACTATGAAAATCTCATTTTTATGTAACATCATATACATGATGGCATTTGAAGGATTCACCCTCAAGTTGTACCGCGTATGGAATCACCGTGGAATGGCTCTCGAGAAGATCACAGCATCCAATAGTAGCTCTACAGCAGAATAACTCCCGAGATCGACTAGATCGCTCTTACGTTAGATTAAAATTTGCGACACGAATTGCTCGTTGGAACGCAAAGGCACTCGAAGAGCACTCGAAACTTCGCACTCGAGTGGCACTTCGTGCGACCGTAGGACTCTGGCTATCGCCCTGTGTATCCCTATTGGACCCGAAGGCACGTCGGGTGGTCCACAGTTTATTTCGCGCATGTGCAACAAACGGCGTTCTCATATTTTATAATATATACATACAGTATGTATTATATAATATATTTCATACGTAGGTGGATTTACCTTACGTACATAAAGACTATCGAGAATAGCGAAACGTGCTTTTAAGGAAAATCCACAGATTTAGGACCATATCCCTGTCGGTCGACACTCTTCTCAAGCGTATTGCTATAAAGACGGTTCAAGATAAGCTATACTATTTATATATATATTATATATTGGCAAATATATATGGCGAATTTCAAGGATACATAGTTAACGTTAACGACGTTTGTGAAATTTTTATGCTTTACAAAATTTATTCATATCCAACGACAGATTCAAACTTTTCGTCTGTTTTCTAGAAAAAAAACTTTTTTCTAATGACTTTCGAGTAGTCACGATATCCCTGAATGACGTCATCGTTAATTTGACGTCCGTAATAATTTTTCCCTACATAAAGAGATCCAATGTCGTCGCAACATAAAATTGAATTCGCGATTGGAACGTGCAACTTTCCAAATTGCATCCAGAAAATCTCGTGTAACAAAAATTGCATTTCCAGATGCATATGGAAAGCTGCACAAAATTTTTATAGTCGTAAGTTAGTTTCAAAAGAATTTTAATGAGCTTATCGTGTATAGTTAATTACTTGTACCTCATTACGACCACGACAATGTTGACTATTTTTAACGTATGCTACGTTATCCGTAAAAAAATGTTTCTCTATAATAAATATCATAACGTACGTGTATTTTATAGATCCCGTACCATATAGCAATTCGCAATTCCCAAATTTATGAGTCACCATTGAAATTATAGAAGGTCGTGTGTCGAACTATGGTTATCAATC